>JARHVA010006094.1:382500-522500 GCA_037957365.1 Torreya grandis
GTAAAATATAAATACTTCTTTTTATGGGTTAAAATTAGTGGAAGTTATATATTCCTTGATATATGAAAACCTATCAAAATAAACTTGACTTACTATTAAGTTACATATTTATGACTTTTAACATAATTAGTAAACTAGGGTAAATTTTATTTAGTTAATATTCTTGGGAGAAATATTAACCAAAAAATGAAAGAATTGAATAAAATAGTTTAGGAAATAATTGCTTATAAAACCCAAAAAATAAACCAATTGATAAAATGGATATTTTGTGTTTTTGGGATAAACAAGATTTTGGGTTTTCTAGTTGTTGTATGCAATGTATATTTTCATGTATTATTTAACTACTTTATGAGTTGATATATATGATTAATAGTTATTATTTTTGGTTAATATTCTTGGGATAAATATTAACCAAAAAATGAAAGAATTGAATAAAATAGTTTAGGAAATAATTGCTTATAAAACCCAAAAAATAAACCAATTGATAAAATGGATATTTTGTGTTTTTGGGATAAACAAGATTTTGGGTTTTCTAGTTGTTGTATGCAATGTATATTTTCATGTATTATTTAACTACTTTATGAGTTGATATATATGATTAATAGTTATTATTTTTGGTTAATATTCTTGGGATAAATATTAACCAAAAAATGAAAGAATTGAATAAAATAGTTTAGGAAATGATTGCTTATAAAACCCCAAAAATAAATGAATTGATAAACTAGATCTTTTGTGTTTTTGAGATAAACAATATTTTGGGTTTTCTAGTTGTTTTATGCAATGTATATTTTCATATATTATTTAACTACTTTATGAGTTGATAAATATGCTTAGTAGTTATGATTAAAATAGTAGACTATGGTAATATGGGTTTTCATAGGGTGTAAATAGCTGGAAACCAATTATATTATTTGAATTGTATAGTTAAATTATATGTTTACCTAGGTGGTATATTTTTAATCGTTATTTGTAGTATGGGATAGAATATAATGAAATATTCATGCATATGTTTGATGGACTAAATGTATGTTGTTATTACTCCTATGTATAACATGTCACGTGATGCATTTGATAGTAGGATGTAAGTTATTAAATCTTGTGGTTGAATTGTATTTGACCAATCTGCATTACCAATATGGATTAACAAGTGAATGGGCTTCATTGGCTTATTGGTATTGCAACGTTAGATAAAGGTAGTCCAATCAAGTAATTTGTATAAAATTGATAGATATATAGATCAATTTCATATTATTTTTCATAAAACTTTGGCCAAAGTATGTTTAGTGAGGCATTATCATTTCATAAGTATAATTTACATTTATGTGCAATATTTTGTAATAGATCGAGTTTTCTATAATACACTGCATATTTACTTAGTTAGAAATTATACAGCACATGGGTACTTTCTAGTCTCTCTAGATCCTCATGTTATCACTATCTACCCATATGTGAAGGGAGGGTAATTCCCTAATTAGATTAGTGGGGGGATCATAGGTCCATGTTTGGTGTGAAAAAGTGATTGGACGATGCTCTCTGTCCCTATAGTAGTACTACATATCGAGATGACACTTGATATTTTTACAGATACTTGAAGTTTAGGAACAATGCTTTGGGTTAGCCAAGTATCTTATTTTTATATTGTATTATATTATACTTGTTTGTGTAAAATTGTCATGAAGATTTGTAATTATACATTGGTTCACATTGACAGTGGTGATTTTGTATTTAGATGAGTTGAGTTTAAAATGTTATAATTACTTTCTATTTTGAGTTGTCATTCTCTCATGATATTAGAGATCCATATTTTATGATGTAACATGAGTTGTTGTCATGATTGCATGTAAATACTTTTATTATCTCTGTTAGACTCTCGATATGTAGTCTACTTTTACATATGTGTTTATTTAAAAAACATTATGTATTTCTAGTTAGATCTCAATAGGGATGTTACAATCATAAATGAGTGGCTGATTTATATCTCATGAATTGGATGGTGGATACTCACAATATAAAATATTATGTATATTCTAAGTGAAAATAGGGATGGAAGAAGGCTATGACATGATTAAAAATACCTTTTAATAATCATGGTTATGATTTGGTACCAAGTCATAATAGAAATAAAATTGAGAAATGTTAGTGGGTATACAAGACTAAACTCAATTAAGATGAGTCCATTAAAAGATGCAAGGATTGACTTATGATGAAATAATTTTCTCAAAATGAGGTTATTGATTATTTGGAGACATATGATTAATTTTTACTTATCTTACAATCAATTTTAGATGTGAGAAAAAGATGATAGATGTGAAGTTTGCTTTTATCAATCATTATATTCAATAGATCTACACCATTTAACAACCATTGGTTTTTTATAAACATGTTTATTCCAATATATTATGTAGGGTTCAAAAATATATTTATGGTTTGAATAAGGTTCCTTAAATGTGGTAGGATAATATTGACACATTATTTATTTCTTGTGGCTTTAACATGTGTAAGGTGTATCACAATGTATATGTGAATAATATATATGAATGTACTTTTATTTTGGTCATGTATTTTTATGATTTTATTATCATAAGTGATCATTCTTATTTTATACACATTATTAAGACTGATTTGAAGCACTCTTTTTATATGATATATTTCAATTTTTATGATTTAGTATTATAGTTGGATGAATGGAATTTTATTTTGTAATTGAAGTATACACTTGATGTGTTTAGTGTAATTTAAATTCAATATGAGTAAGTGTAAACCTACATCTACTCCATATCAATTAGGATTTAAATTTAATACACATTGTTCTTCATCATGGGTATATGTTTATTTATATATAAAACTTGTGGGTAGACTTTTATATTTTATTCATACTAAGAAAGATATTATTTTCCATGAGTCTTATTTTTTAGTTCATACAAGAGCATAATGAAATCCATTGGTAATAATACAAGAGGATATTGAGGTGTAATAATGGTACTACTTAGATGGAAATATTTTATTTTAGAGTTGGTGATGATTAGTTAGAGGAATATACTAATGTAGATTGGGCAAATACTTGGATGAGTGGAAGTGTAATTATGGGTATTTGTGCCATCTTGGTATAATCTTATTTCATGGTATTACAATAAATTAAAATCCATTAATCATTAAAAATTTGAGGGTAAGTTTAGTTTAATAATGAATTAAACATAATATATTATATGGATTTACAAGTTACTACAAGAAATTGGTATTCCATAAGAGATTATATATATTCTTTTTGAGAATAATAATTTTACTATTGAAATTTCTCACAATAATATTATTTTTATCGTAAAAAATCATATTAAGATCCATTAATACTAAATCATACAATCCATTAAATACATGATGTTATATTTTATATTTTTTTGAACTAATGATTGACTTGTAGTTATATTCATGAAGCCATAATTTGAATTTTTTTTACCAAATTGTAAAATTTTATTTTTCTTATAGAAACTTTCATTAGCAAGGTTGTTGGAAATATAATTATATCTAATTTTGACCCTATAATTTTTTTTTAGGGATGATGTTAGAGTTTAAAATATATAATATTGGGTTACTTTGAGTTATAAATACATGTGATATGTGTAACTTACATTTTATATGTATTAGAGTTAGTGAATTATTATGGGATGCCCTACCTTTATTTTATTTATTAATATATGTATGAATAGATAATATGTCTTCCATGTATTCAAGTGATTTATTTTAATAAATTCATTATATTTGAGTGATTATTTATTCTTTATGTATCTTTTGACACCACTACATATCAATGTTTGATTATTTATTAGTGGAATTTTATATTTACTAGATTATATACATGTCATTAATCTCAAAAATCCACTGCAAAATGCAAAACCAAATTATTTTTTAAATTGTTATTTCATAATTTTATAACATTTAATTTTTATTTGGGTTAAATGTTGTGTACACAAATAAAACTACACATTCACATTTTTCACTTAACTTCATAGGGATGGATTGAGATTTATGAAAGGAGGAGAAAAAATAAAGGGTTGGTTTAAAGAGGCTAATTGATAGGTGGTTGATATTTACTTTTTTAAAAATATCTTTTACCTTGGTGTATTTATACTTGGTAGTGCTTTGTATCCTTAATATGAGCATTGAAGGTGTTTATTTGAGGGATGATCAAGTGGGGAGGAGTTAAATTTTGAATCAAGTGATGGAGCTCTTAATTGACACTACTCTAAATATAAATATAAGGATAATAAATTATAACATATTAAACATTCCCAAATTTTTGGGGTTAAAATTTCCCTAAAATTATCACTAAATAATGTGTTAGATAAGGTAAAAACTAATTAATGCATTGATTATGTGTTTCGCCAAGAAAATAATAAAGGAGGTTGATAAAGTAACATATGTTTAGATTTTCTGGGCGTTTCATGATTATATTCTACTAAAAACCTAAATTACATAAAAGGAAACTAAACTAAATAAAACATAATTAAATAAAATAAATAAATTTCTACTCAACTAATAAATAGTATATTTTTTACTTCTTACATATAACACTTAACATTTATTTTATATAAGTAAAACTTCGTTTAATTTATAATGTAAAGGAACTAAAGAACAAGTTTTCCTTAATGGCATATGATTCATAAATAATTAAAATATATTATTGACTCTTTAAAAATAATAAATGAGAGAACAAATCAAGTTATAAATGATCAATAATAATGACAAATAACAATAGGAATAATTCTTGACATGTTTGACCAACATAGAAGGAAATAACTATTATTGGAAATCACCACACACATATAAGACTTGAAAATAGTAATATAAAGGATATAATAAGATGTAAGACAAAAATAAATATAAAGAGGAAAAATTTATTATAAACAAATATTAACTTTTAAAAATGGCCTCACATATATGAGACAAACATATGATAAGAAAATATGCCAACAATAAGATGTTTTTATGATTTGTGAATATAAAGGAGTTTGAGATTAACACTATGAGATGGTGGAACATAAATATATTATGAAGTTAGAAATGGAAAACTAAGTTGGAGGAATAATTAACTAATAAATTCAAGAAAAGAGGTAAAACTTACTCCAAAAAATAATTTTTAAGGAAAATGTAAGGATTGTCAATGAGTATGAGGTAGAGACCATGGATTAGTATCACACTAACCCTATATAATTTTAATATAAAATAATGAGTGAAACTAGGAACAAGATTTGTGATATATATATTTCATAACTCTTGGTCTTAGTTTCACTCATTATTTTATATTAAAATTCTAGAGGGTTAGTGTGATACTAATCCATGGTCTACACACAACAATAAAAATATATACTCACTAACAATACCAAAAGTTTACATTAATCTAATTTACAAATTATGAAATAATAATCAATAATATCTATCTGATATGCCCTTAACATATAGTATTTTTATGGATACATTTGGCTAACTTGTGGCTTACATACCTTTCATACTGTCTTATTTCATTTATCTATAATTTTTAGTATGGTCAAACTATGAATAACCATGGCTAAGTAGAGTATATATAGCAGGTACTAGTTAGTCTTTTATCATAATATTATGAATTATACTCTTATTTCATTGTTTTGGAGGCTTCCCCTTCAAAGTGGCTAAATCATTATTATCAGGTAGTTTTATCTTTTGTCAATAATTTTTATGGATCTAATTATTATTCTATTAATTATTTTATATATTATTCCATTATTGCAAGCATATAAGTAATTTCATTATAGTATCTTATTAAATGATATATAAAAAACTAATATTGAGAGAGGATGTTGAGTATCTACATGTTTCAGCCTTTGGGTTGGATTTGTCATGCAAGCATCTCATGTTAAACTTGAAAGGGTAAGCAAAAAAATCAATGAATTTAATTGAACTAACATAATTGATGGAAAAACATCATAATTGATGCCAAAGATTTATATATGGTAGAGAATGAGCTATGATATATGATTTTCATAATATGATAATTCTCTAACAAGGGTTTACTTATAGTATAAGGGGGAAAATTTTGGTTTTGTGTTAATGTAGATGAACTTGGAAGTGTATTCAAATGGGTAAAGACACATGGGTTGTTTCACATTTGAACCCATCATTTTATTTTTATGTATGGACACATGTTATGAAATCACCATTTAGTTTAAACTTATAGTTTCCCAATCACCATGATATTTAATAAATTATAGTATTAGTTTCATAAATCTTAGTGGTGGTTTCACTATCTATGTGAGAAAATAAAGGGGAGTATACTAACTAGGAGACAACCACATGAAATTAAATAATAAAATTTAGAAAAAATAGGATGTGTCAAGTAAGAAAATTAGTGTTGGGGAGAGGGGATATAACATGTTTCAAATTTGTAAGTTCTTGTAGTCATCATCAGTTTGGAATGTTACATAATGTCAAATTTGAGTGCTTACATATTACCTCCTCATAATAGGCACAATGTCATGAATTAAGGAGCTTAAATTTCAAAAAATAAGTGTCATCCAATTTAAGGTGAGGATTAGAGGATATATTTTATCTTATTTTTATGAAATATTGAATGAATTTAGCTAAGAAACCTACCTCCTTATAATTAATGCAATAAGATATTAAATTTAATGGTATAAATGTGTATAGTAAATATTTTTAAGAAATTAGGGATGAAAGGACTTACCATCTATGAAGGTAAGTGAAATACTACCCAAGTTTCCATGACATTTATATAATATATAAAGGGAATCGTCTAAGTTGCATCATTCATGGTTAAGAGGGAATTACATTGAAACATTTCTTGTTGAGGCATATGTTGTCATGTAATAAGTAAAATTTAGAATCAAGTGCAAAATTATATAATTTATTGTGTAATATTTGAAAAATAAAAAACCAAAAGACTTAATATTGGTGTATGGTAATAATATCACTTATTTATCCCCGATGCCACTTTAAACATATAAACCCCATAGGTGATTTTGAAATAAAATAAGTAACTTAAATGGGAACCCTCATTTAAAATTTTTAAAAGAGAAAAAAGGGGGTAAAATGTGGAGTTAAATAAAAATAAATTATTTTTATGTAAAAAAATAATTTTAATTTTTTCCATGGTATAAAAATTTAGCTCTAGCCCACAAGTGACCAAATTATGAGTGGAGATAGAGAAAAAGAATCTAACAATGATATATTGGTAGGCATAGCACTTACACCAAGAATAGTCCATGGCCAAGTAAGATCTAACCATTTCCTCAAAAATATCTCAATTGATTAGGTTTATATAAAAAACCTAAAGTAAAGAAAATGGTCAAGAACACAATGAAAATAATTGATATGGGGAATACAATGTAAGTGCATTTTTTAATTTTCAAGTTTTTTCTTGATGTTTTACTCAGTTTTTATAAATTCAAGGTTATAAGAGAAAAGTTATGAGTTCATCATGTTGGAAATGTTAATTTAGTATATAACATAGTAATGATATTATTTAGGAGTAAATCATTTTATTTATGTGAATTTTATTAAAATATTAATTTAGATTAGGTTTAATTGAGATTTTATAAGAATTGAGTGTTATTCAAAGATAAATCAAGACTCCTATCTAATAAAAGATAAGTCTTATATAAATATCTAACATTATTATGAATAAAATTGATTCGTTTTTTATGTTATCTATAACCAAAAATATAATTGATATCAAAGAATATAATCTTTACATGGATAAAGAATTATTATATGGAGTAATAATGTTAATGGGTAAACAACTTGTATATTTGATTCATATTTATGAATTGAACGGATTAATATAAAATTTATAGGGAAGTCAGTTTCTTTAGGTATTAATTTTCAATAGTTGAGATAGCTTTGTAAAAGTTAGGATATTTTTTAGTTGTAATGTCACCATGAAATGACTCGATTTTAAGTACTTGGTTATATATACTCATGCACTTATGTATCTCTATGATTTAGTCCACACAGTGATTTTTATAGTCACCTATGTGTAAGTCTATTCCACTCTTATGCATAGTTGTATTTACAATATTTTTAGATATCTCTATTTATATTTGTCCATTCCATCAATTGAGACTACATATGTGCATATTTATTTTTGTGTTACAATTCATTGGTCTCTTTTATTTACATTATTTGATGATAATATTTTTCATTTCCATATATCTTTCCATCACTTGAGACTACATATGTGTATATTTTTTTTGTGTGTTACAGCTCGTATTTGTCTCCTTCATATCAGTCTCTTTTATTTACATTATTTGATGATGATATTTATATTTGTAAACCAATTTTTTTTTAATGTATTTTCAAGCTATTCATTTTGTACATTTTTTATTGGCATGTAAAAATGAGCATGTTGTAACTCCATTGCATGGGGAAAATGTGTATAAGCTATAAATCACAAATTTTTATGTCATGAATTTTTCTATATTAGAGTTTAGTTAGTTTGTTTAATCATTTATTATTTTGTAAATTTTATTTTAATAAATGGTTTTAAAGTTATATTTATTTATTTTTAAGTTCATAAGTGTTAAAAAACTTATTTTTAATTTTATAAGTGTTACAAAAGTGGACCATTGAAAATGTATATGCATGAAATTTTATTTGTCTCTTATAATTCTTTGTGTATGTTCATAACTAGATTTTTGATGTGTTCCTATCCATATGTGTTAAACTACACCTTTTTTTATAGTACATGTGTAGTGATCTCTTATCCTATGTTCATACTAAATTATAAATGTTATAAATATTAAATTAGTAGATTGCATAGTTAAAATATTGTTTAAGAGTAATTAATTCTATGTATGTAAGTTGTTATAAACAATTCACTTTAAATTAATTTAAATTGAGAGTTTTAATTAATTGATTGTTAGTTGAGGATAATTAAAAACTCATATTTAATATGAACAAAGTATTGTATAAATATATCACATTATTATGAATAAAAATTATTATATTTTTATGTTTTATCTAACCAAAAAAATCATACCAATGAAATTTTCATAATAATTACATGATTGATGGTCTATGGAGAATAAAGGTTTCATAATAATTAATAAATACATGTGGTAGTTATGTAATATATACCTACATCAACTAATGGTTTCACCATAGAGGGAAAACAATGAGAAGAGAAAAGACTATAACTAACAAAACTAATTTTTTAGATACAGGTAGACTACATTCGATGGAGCGAGGATAAATAATAGGATTGGATATCAAAGGTCATCACCTTATTAAACCATAAAAACTATATAATGACTTGACACATTTATAAAATATAGATTTTAGAACACATGTAGTTAGTTAAATCTTTAAATCACATTTCTAGTGACTTATTAAGCTAATGAGATGCATACCAAAATACATTCTTATTTCCAAAATATTAGGTAGACTAGTCTATCACTCTTCAAGATATCTAAATTTTATTAGGGGTTCAATGTCAGGGAGAATATTTTATGTATATGATAAAATGACATAGTAGAGGCCTATAGGTGGGACACCTTCTTTACAGATAGGGTAGTATCTAATAGGGGTCTAAAACATGACATCTAACTAGCATGAGAAAAGAGATCCCTTACCCCTATCATTTTTAATGTCATCATTAGAGTGTCGGCCTCATAATTGGTATAGGATAAGGAGAGAGATGAGATTATCTACTACTATTATCGCATAGACAAGTTATATATAGGATCATAAGAGATGTTGTAATTTAGGGCTAGATATACTACCCAAGACATACCATGACCTATATAGCATTTATATATAGAGGGAACACTAACTAAGATACCCCACATTTGTGATGAGTTGGATGTACTAGTAGTTACTCTCATATTATAATTAAATTATAATAATAGATTCATGATCCATTAGAGTATATAGGTGGGTAGACATGAGAATATAACATGACAACCAATAGGAGATGATCAACCTAATAATAATTTAATTGATAAGTGAGCCATACACAAATATACTTGGTCAGTGGATATATGAGAACATGTATTTTATAATATGGTGAGGAACATAAGTTTGGATAGAAATTATGGGAATATTGAGTTTCACCATATGTATAGAATTCCCAAACACTTTATAGCCTTTTAGAGTTGACTTTCCTCCATTTTACACCAATTGAAAATGAAGAGAGGGAGACATAATATTCAATACTATGAGGCTTTAGATGGAGACAAGTGATAATAGTGGTATTTATTTATCACATGAAAGGTTGGAGATAACCCTAATATTAAGAGAAACACTAGATAGTGATAAGAAATGGTAGTGAGCATAAATCAAAGGAGAATACATAAAAATGAGAGGATTTTAGAGGAGAATATGAGGGTAAAAAGTAAAATGAAGAGGATAAGGGAGAGGTTGAGTAGTATTATGAGGTATAACTTTATTATTTAGAGGGAGATCATCATGAGTTAATTGTGAATTATTTTTTGTGATACTTATAACTTTGACTTACTTTAATTTGAATAGGAAAAAATATTACATGTGTGCACAAATATTTACATGTATTATCATATAGTGGAATATTTTATTTAAGGACACATGTCTATACATGTTACTAAACCTCATGGGATATATATGAAAGGTCTTATAATAGAACCAAAGGGATCTTGTTCATGTAGGTAGAAACAAACATGTTCATTATTGTATGATCTTTCTATGTCTCTAGATTATTTTGATTTTGACATCTATCTAATTTGAATTTTGAAGTTAAATTTTTATTTATACGTGTTCTATTTTTTATTATCTTCCTCTTCTAGTTTTTCTCCAATTTTATATATCATTTTTTAGCCTCTTCATTTAAGTTAATTAAACTATTTACTCACCTTAAGCCCATACTTTTGAGTTTTTATATCCATTAAAAATTCATACATGAGCTTCTCCATGATGATAGAACAAACATATCAAGGCCTTCCACCCCAATGTATGAACAATTATAAGTGAGGTTGTAGGTTAGTGTTTTGATAATAATTTCACAATGGTTAAATAATAATACACTAATCATAAAAATATAGGGACTAATTAAATTTAATCTAAATACATTAAATAAATTCCTAAGTTATGCCTTAAAGGGGGTCAATGAAAGTATCTAGAATGATTTATAATTAACAAGGGGATTTTTAGTCACATAATTGATTTATGACTAATTTGTATCTTAACACTCAATGTAAATGATAAAAAAATTAGGGCATAATAAAGTGAAAAAGATCTATAAATATTACCAATCTCAGTTGGCATGACCAATATAAAAATCATATGATAGTGAGAGACTATTAGTAGAATCCTTTGATAATGAAAAACTAGTATTAGAGACTAGAAATATGATATAATATCTAGCTAGTATTATCTTGTTAGTGAAAGTCTAACCTAAAAGTGGTAGGTTTGTTCCAATGAAGTTTATATGGGTATGTGTGATCTTAAACTTTATGACCCTCTTTGTCACTAGTGTATATCCAAAAACTCTTCCATATTTTCAAACTATCAAAAACACTTATTTATTGTATTATCATTTTATAAATCCCTAATAAATTTAAAAAACATATAGAAAAGACATAAAAAATTAGGTTTTATTTTTAGGGGCTTGTCTCAGTCAGTCTCCTACTTGTTTCTAGGTTTTAAATCAACACTCATGCATGCCAACAATTATATACATGTATATGATATTTAGAAACCCTTATCACTATGATACGAGATTAAGTGTAAATAGGATGATTATATATGATCTTTCATTGGTATTACTTTTGGTACAAGAATGCAACAATATTTCTTTAATGCAATAAAATAAAATCTATATATGTGTTATCTAGATATCTTCCTTGTAATTGTAACAAGATTGATTAATTTTCACTTCATAGTTTTATTATAAATATCTTAGGGTACTTGTATGTATGTATGCATGTATCTACTTTTTGAAATAAAATTAAGGATCTATTAGTGTTTTGTAAAAAATGGAAATTAAGATATATTAGTCTAATTAAGATTATAGTAACTAAAATTTAACCATGAATACTTGATCATGCCTATTTTATCCATTTTTATCATTAATTTACATGCACACCTAATTGACACCTATTTATCCAATTTGACCTATCTTAAGCATAAAAGGAGACCCACCTTCATCACAAGGCCATTTATTATCACCTACAAAAATGGTATTCTATTGAAAATATTTTATGCATCTATATGTTCTGACTCAAACCCCAAGTACAACATATTTCTTGAAGGGATACTAATGCCCAGTAGGACATGAACACCCAATTTTAATTTTTGTATTTAGTGATTATGTCCTTTCATTAAAATGGTCAAAATTTTGAAAAGGAAAGCATCCCTAGTATCATATTTTATATTTTTAAACTCTCCAAAAGGTCTTTTTCCATATTTAACTATTATAAAATCACATCAAATTCACTTATTACATAAGTTGTAATAATTCCATTTAGATTCTTATTCCATAATTACACATATAAAAGAAGCTCCTTGTTCTTTCCAAATCAGGTTCTAAGCACCTTAATCAGTCCACAACCAAGTCTCAATTTAGTTTTATGCATCCCTAACTCAATATGATCAAGTATTCAATTTGATTGTAGATGTATCTATATAATCAAAAGAACATAATTTCATAAAGCACTTAGGTGGGATAACTTCATTGAAGTTTGATCCCTTTTCAAAGTATTAATATATAGGTAGTATGTAACATAGTGAGGTGTTGAGGTATTAAAAAAATACAATTGATAACCCATTTTTATTCCTTCAAATCATTTATTTCATTATGTCACACAAGATAGGGTTTTGAAATTCAATAATTTATTTGTTGATTTTTTGTGCAACATAGAAGACACTATTATTGTAAATAGACATATTTTACATATTTGCACATGATTGTGCCCTAGTTTTTAGCATTCTAAAAAATAATTGAATGTCATCCTAGGAATTTAGTGACCATAACTATTGAACCTAGTGGGTACACCTATTTGATTAACTTCTAGGAGTATTTTAGGTTTTTATCCATATCATTATTTATACATTTTTCTAGTCAACACATTTGACTAAATGCATCAAAAAACTAAGTATATATTTATTTTATATATTTTAGTCTTGTTTGCATTCATTCTATTTCATCAATTACATTTTCTTACTTTCATCTCCTATTTTTATGTGTTTAAATAACCCTATTATATTCTAAATATTTTTTAGAATTAATATTAATCCACCTTAGTTATGTTAATTCAAGAGAAAATAAAGATAAACACCTAATAAATTAGAATATTTAAGTTATGCAACAAATATGCATGACTGATTTGAAACATACTACTTTTAAAAATATGTTGAAAGGGGAAAATACTAATAAATAAATAAATAAATAATTTATAAATTGGGCCTATAATACTATAATAGTGAATGTGAAAATGATTATAAGGTTATATAAGATTGTTTCCAATTAGAAATAGGGCTTTTCTTTATCTTGTGACAAGGTCATGCTATTTGAACCAAGAAAGATTATGCTATTGTATATACAATGTAATGCCATATTTTTATTATTTTTTCCTATGTGTGAATTCTATTAAATGTGCCTTCACCTATATTTCCTCTATATACGATCAGATTCATTTAATTTTTTACAAGATCCATTGTGTGCCTTCTTCTTCACTTAAAACCCTAGCTCAATGACAAAGAAGAAAAAATGTATTAAAATGGGTAATTAGGATAATAGGATGGGGTTTTAATTTAATTCAACACCCTATGTGTTGAGGACTACCTATATACCAATACTCTTTAGAGGGATAAAATTCCATATAGTTATCCCATGTTATGGTGGTGTGTGTGAAATATTGATGAAATGTTATATGTTTGTGTAATATTAGTGTAATTATGTGTTTATACAATGTCTTGTGACTGTATTATTGTATCCATATCTATCTCAAGGATAATTGGGATATATGGACTCAATATTGGGAAGAATAAGCATTTTCTTCTCAATGTGTAGTTAGATAATTCTATAATTTGCAATAGTGGTAGCCTCTTCCTAACTAGTGAATAAATGGATATAAAATGTTCTTATATAGTGATTTTTTTTGGATTTCATATATTATACTTATGAATCATTTGGGATGACCCATTGTGATGAATTTAAAATTGGTAGGAAGAAAAAGCTGATAGATTTAGACATTATTGCTAATGAGATTATCTTAAACAAGAAGTTTCATCTAAGGATCATATAAAGATAAAATGGAAGTTTAAATAATTCAAATAGTGAGTCTAATATTCTTATAATGAGGAATATGAATATTCAGTATCATAGTCTCATAATAGTAAGGATCATGTGCATAGGATTGGCAGGATAGTGGTTTAGAACCATATAATTGAGCACTGGTTAAGAGTACATGAGGATTGGTCACAAGTACAATATTTTATCACCAAATTAAAATATTACTTACTAAATTTTCCCCTCCCATTTTACTCTATTAAAAGGAAATATATTTATACCTAAGGTTACATATGTTGAGTAGGCTTAGATGTAGATCACATGTTTAACTATGCTTCATATATACCTATAATGAAAGATTATAAATCAATAATTACCTCCAATAAACATATTAAAATAAATAAAATAAAATTATAGATCAAATAACAAGGATAAAATACATATTTTTATGTATGTAAACTATTGTGTTTTCTATTGCAAAACTAGTGACTAGAGAAGGTGGGACCCTTAAATATTTCTTCGTTGAAACACTTGGATTGGACTATATATTCCCCAACCCTCATTGGTAGGATAATTTTCTTAAAAAATCAATATTCACTTGAATTCATCATCACATGAATAAAAATAGTAAAATATCTTGGAATCCTTGTATGGATTCCAATAAATCATTATGGTGCAAAACTGGTATAAAAAGTTGAATCAAATACTTTAGATGGAATAAGATTCATGTTGGTACAAAACTAGTGAAAAAATAGTATGAACCAAGTCTAGTGTATATAACATATATAATGACATGAATTCCCATTCCTTCTACAAAAAGGTGCAAAAATTGAGCAATAAATTGATCATATATTACACACATTCCCCCAATCTAATATCTAAGTATATTGATTTTGATAACTAATTAATATCAATTTAATCATTTAGTAAGGACTTAGAACACATGCTACACATGATCATCCCAATATGAGTAAAATATTTAATAATCTTGTTTATAAATTTTATGATTATTTTTGAGTAACCATTAAAAATTATTTTGTAGATTGAGTATGATTCTAAAAATTTTGAAAAACATTATTTGTAATTCCTAAGATTAAAGTGAATTATTTTGGACAACTATAGCTTGAACTATTGTCTAATTGGTGTTGTGTTATTTTAATGAACTTTATGGTAAAAAAATTGATTATGCATTATGATCAACTAAACAAGTATTTTGTGTGTCTATGTAGTGGATTATTTCATATTAATTTATAATACAAGCTCTTGTGTATGCCCCTCTTTTAAAGTGAGTTATGAAGCTTTCACAATAACTTAGATCAAAATAAAAAGTTATGTTAATAATGATATATAAGGATTGAAATGTGGATTTATAAAATTATAGATCATGATATCATATTTATAATCTGATAAAAATAGTAGTGTATGATACATGGAGAACCAAACATACATAGTGTCATATATCAGTGGTGTTAGTAATTAGGCATGTAATGAATAAATGATTATACATTGAGTAATTTAAACTGATATATAATTACTCAGGTAAAATGCATGATATTGATCATGGCATAAGTTAACTAGGGATATGCATGATATTTATCATGGAATCACAAATAATTAAATAAGAGTTATGGACATGAAGCATACATGAATAACACATGATAAAGACATAAAAAAATAAAGAAGGCCAAGGGGATGCATACAAGGGACATGTTTATATGTCACTCACACACATATAAATATATAAACAAGGGATATTTTTATTATCCAACCCCATATAAACTAATACACAACAATAATGAAGAAAATAATAAAATAAGGACATATTTTAATCTCCACAACCCAAAAAAATGAATGCACACAAAGCATGAAGCAAAGAAGTGAAAATGATAATCATGCATGAATAAGTGAAATTGGTCTACATAAGTAATTTTTAACATTAGTGTATTTATAAATTCAAGTATCCATTGAGATAAAAATGTTAAATTAAGTGAGTAAATATGGAAATATTTATGTAATGTACTATATTTTATAAGGAATAAAAGGAATAGTCATAAAGTGATAAAAACTAACAAAAATATGCCCTTGATGAATTTGTTATGATGTAAAAAAGTTGTACAAGGCCTATAATTATTTTATATATAATTAATTAGAGCATATTTTCATGGGTATAAGTCCATTATAATGGGACAATATAGAATTACATTACTATCTAGATTAATTTGATTTTATCTATGTAAAATTTCTAGGTCTGAGACAAGATCACCACTTGTAACTTGAAAGTGACAACTTGTATGTTTTTTAACTCACTCAAGTACACTTGTGAATCATATTTGATATATATATATATATATATATATATATATATAAGTATTTTATATACTAAATCATACACTAATGAATGTAAATGAATTAGTCATATCATGCATAGGTCTATATTTTTAAATATTATATTTTTTATATTTTTGACTATATGTAGATGAAAAGGAACATACTAACCAATGAATCATAAAATATCCTCACAATAAATAGATCATGTATATAACATAGGAAGTGTAACCTCTTTTTATTGGAAAGCATCATGCACTATGAAGTAACTATTATCAATTTAGAATCTAAAAATTGGTCTAGTTTTGTAGCACAAGTGCTAGTTTCATGATGATGATATTTAGGGTTATTTTTAATCCATAATTCAGTATAAGGAATTTTTTTTGTGTTCTTTTTATAATAATCTAAATGTCTTGTAATACCAATCTAAGACATGTTGGAGCAAAAGTGGTTTTCTGGAATCTATGATAAATCATTAATTAATTGGATTTTCAAGGATATATCTCTTTATCAAGTTTACCACTTTATCATAAATTATCTAAATTGGTTGAACATTTTTAAGTTTCTCAACTTATATATACTATGTAATGATAATGACCTATGGTTGGAGTGGGTATTCATATACAATACCATGAACTATGATAACCTCATTAGCAAAACGTATTCCAAACATCTATGAATTTTATAAATTAATGCACAAATATTTTGATTCCAAGGATGCCCTAATACAATATCAAATACTGTTACACTATGTAGTATTAAAAAATTAATGGCTATGTGGTGTTGGACCAACTTGTATTAGTAATGTGATTTCACAAATAGAACTTTTAACATGACCATTAAATATCTTAATTATTGTAGTTGTAGTATACATATTTATATGTGTATTCAAATGTGAAATAAGTGTGATAATGCACATAATCATACTTGAATAATTATCAACCATAAAATTATGTATAGGTTAATTTCCATTGTAATCTCAAATTAACAAAGAGTGAAAATCAAAATCATCATCTACTATCTCATTTTTTTTTAATATAATAATTGGTATAGATGGCACTAAAACATTATATTTACCAATAGTTCCATTTATATTATTTTGTGTCTCTGTTGAGGATGATAATATTTTAGTGGATGGTGTTCACTATATGTGTAATTCAATTCTAATTTATCAAGTGTTTATTTTCCTATATTTTTAGGAAAATGACCACTAAATATATTCATTTGTTAACTCTCACTTGCTTTTACCTTTGTACTATTAGTAGATGCACCACATCAATGATGTTCTAATTTATCAAATCTTGTATTTTATGTCTCAAATTGATGCATATGTTGGTATTAATACCTGGTGCTCTATGAAAATCAAAAAAAAAAATTTGAAATATTTTCACCCACATCAACCTATTTAGTGGGAGGGAGAAATATGAGGTGACATTCCAATAAATTTTATAACACCTTATAGGGATTTTATGGTAATTTAGTAGACTAATTCCTTGGAGGATTCAATAACATAATAAGTGGATTAGGTTATGAAAATAAATTCATTTTTGTCTTTTAATCACTCTTATTTTCACTTAATTTCACCCTATATGGTGGCTTACTTGGATTATTTATATTAGAAGCAAAAATTGGGTTGGTTACATACTTTAGTTTATTTATTTTCAAAAACATAACCTCTTTTTCCTTAACTTTGTGACATAAATATTTGAATCATATAAAATTATTTTACATAATATAATCATGTATAAGTGGGATCAAACTCTATTTGAATATGTCTTAAAATTCCTTATGTGCCATAGGATTCATCATTTTAGATAACATAGTCTTATACCATAATACATAATATATTATAGGCTTGTTGGATTATTATTTGAGCTTATAAATAAGATATTATTAAATATTTTCACTTATGTTAATTTATAAATATGAAAGGAAAAAAATATACCAAAGTATTATATGCATTAACTAACTAATATGGTAAATCATAAAACCATTTTAGAGCATACTCTTTTAAACCCCTAGAAAATAACTTGGTCAACTAATTTGTTATTAAATACATAGTCAAAACTTGTTTCATGAAATACTCTCAAATTTTGATTTGGGTCACCTTTTCCATCATACAATTTAATTTTAGGTGGCACAAAACTATGTGGTAAAGGATAGGCTAAAATATGTTGAGCCAATGGAGTATACAGTAAAGTCTATGAATCAAGTGTCTGATTAGGTTTTGAATCTCCTTGTTCCAAATGTAACATCATAGTCTTCAGAGTTGTAATGTTATGTATAATAAATTATACATAAATAATAGAATGTGTTTTAACCAAAGGTGGTGTCATAAATTAGTCATATTGATCTTTTGAAACCCTTGGGTTTTCCCTATATTAGATATTGCTATAAAATTTGTATTTAGTGATGTAGATATAGGTAAGGAACCAATAACATTAGATGTCTCATATGTTTGTCCTTCATAGGCTTTATTTATTTCCTCTATAAAAATATATATGAATTTATCTTTCATATCTACATTCTTTGAAATATACACTATAAATTAAAATTTCCAGAATAATCAAATCTAATAATTGATTCTACCATTGTGTTGTTATCAATTGAAATTTGAGCAAGCTCAAATTGATTATCACTTAGTCTACCACTTATTCTAAGAGAGGTAGAAAAAAAATTCATAGATTGTAAGAGATGTGAAATGGAAACTTGGAATATTGTTGTTAACAAATAATCTTTTAAATCTAAAAACCCTAATATAATAATTGGAAGTAAGAAATAGAAGGAAATAAACCCTATAAAAAATGAATGGTTAGGGTTTTATAATATTCAACAATAAGTTGTTTCACAATATGTTTTATAGAAATTAGATATTAAGACATATTAATAAAATTAAGATAAATACTAAGTGGGAGGTGACTGAGACCATTTCAAACCCATTTCCTATATGGACATCAAGGAGGATGACTATGTTTGGCATAAAATGGTCAAAAGATGTCTAGATACTTACATAGAGTGGTTAGTTAGGCGTGATACAATGTTGTCTAAGGATTTCACCTATTAATAGATGGATAGAAAGGTCTACATGCATGGGTTAAGGACTTTCATCACCAAAGAGCTTATAGGGGAGATCATGAGGATAGATCGATCAAGGGTTAAAGCTTTTGAGGATAAAAAAAGGAAAGATGAACTTATCAACATCTTCTACAACAAAGAGAAGAATAAGTTGTAGGTTGTGTCTATTATGACAGTTGACCTACTGAGAATGTGGTCTAATGTTTAATTATAGATTATGAATTATATTATGATATAAGGAAAATATATTGTAATATTTCACACCACTTTATTTTTCTTAACCACTTTAAGGGTCACATGTCTTCCTTTCTTATTTTTGAAATCAATAGAATCCATGGTTTTGAATATTAAGAGCAATCCCTCAATAGACCTTATCTACCAAGGGTTGATTCTATTATTGGTAAAGAAGGGTGAACCCCTGTAGTTAAAAATTATGATATAAGTGATTAATATCGCTAGTGAACAAGAAGATTCAGATAGAGAAGATAATTTTTTCATGGAATTTGAGTTTAAAAAAGATGGGAATGATCAAAACAAGGGTACTATAAAAGAGTTCATGTAGGAGGAACCTAACATGAGAGGAAAGGATAGGTGGTATTCTAAATTTGTGACATCAATTGATAACAAGGGTCGGGTATTTATAAATCCTAAGACCAAGGAAGATATTGATCAGTCCCTTATCAAGTTACATACCAAGGTGTCCATTCAAAAATTACTTTGTAATGAAATTACAGATGAATTTGAAAAACTTAAAGGGATTTCATTTCAAGGTACATCTGACATGAGTTTTATCAAGGAACATTTAGGCACAAATGATCTCACCCCCCATGGCAATAAAACCACTCATAGAGATAGAGTGGAGGAAAACATCAAGGAGTCAGAGTAGGGGAGGGACGAATTCAAGCTCACTAGTATGAAGTGTAAGAGGTAGGATGAGGAAAAAGATCATGTAATTGGGAACTAGACTAGGGAAAAAGTAACAAAGTGAAAAGCATTAAGACCAATAAATTGGTCTATTAATATAAGTCTGACTAGTTGGTCTTATTTGCTTTTATTTTGGTAGGCTTGAGGTTTTTGCTACTTCTCCATGTATTTTAAGCTACAAGTGGTTTTTATGATTAGGTTTTAGATTTATCCCTTTTTTATATTCTACTTTATCATGCCTATCTTTTGCTTTCTTCTGTAAGGGCACATGACCTATTCAATCTATTTATTAACCTATCTAATAAAAAATAAAAAAATGAATAAATTAGAATATGTAAGTTATGTAATAAATGCATGACTGATTTAAAACTCAATATTTTCATAAATATGTTAAAGGGGGGAAATACTAAGAAAGAGATAACATAGTATGAAATTGGGTCTAGAGAACTATAGTAATGACTTTGAAACTAATTGTAAGGTTGTGTAATATTATTTTGAATTAGGAACATATCTCTAATTAATCCTAGGACAAGGTTGTACTATTTGGACTATGACAACCTACATTATTATTTTTTGGGTGTGCTAGTGTCCTTTAGGATTTTTTTTCCATTTAGATGAATTCTATCATATGTGCCTTTGCCTATAGACCTTATATGTATGATCATTTTTTTAATTCACTAAGAGAGAAATTAGGTTCCTTTTTCTTCATTTAAAAGCCAAATCAATGATAATGAAGAACAAATATAGTAAAATTAGGGATTAGGATAATAGTATGGGATTATTATTGACCTCAACACCCCATGTGTTGAGCATTGCATACATAATAATACTCCAAAGATGGATGAAACTCTATGTAGTAATCCTTTGCCATGGTGGGGTGTGTGAAATATTGGTGAAATGTTATATGTTGATACAATCCTAGTGTAGTTATGTGCTTAAACAATGACTTATGACCTTATTTTTGTATTCAAACCTAGATCAAGGCTACTTGGGATGTATGGAATTGAAGTTGGTAGGAATAGGTGTTTTACTCTCAATGTATAGTTAGATAATTATAGAATTTACAATAGTGTAGCCTCTTGCCATCTATAACAAATGGATATAAAATGTATTTATATCATGGAATTTTTTGTATTTCCTCAAATAGACTTGAAAACATGTGATATGGTCCATTTTAATGAATTTTAATTTAGGAAATTATAGTTAATTAGTGGGAGGATGAAACTAGAAAATTCAAACCCTACCAACAAACAAGATTATCCTAAAGGAGAGGTTTTGTCTAAGGAGCAAAGACAACTAAACTAGAAGTCTCAATCAGTAAAATAATAAGTCTAAATTACTTAGAATGAGGAATATAAATATTCAATATATAATTTTCCTAATGGTCATATGCATAGAAGTGGAGGAATAATAGTTTATAACCATTGAATTAAACATAAGTTAAGTGTGCATAAGAAGTGGTCAGAAGTACATTATTTTAACATTAAATGCTAATTATAGTGACTAAAATTAGTATGTAATCTAACATAGTGATAACATATAAAAAATTTAAAATAAGGTTTAAGTAATGGTAATTTATATCCCCTTTCTAAAGGGTTCTATATGCACCTAGATTTTTCATGGTGAAACATTTCCAACATCTGAATGATGATGCAAGGATCTCCAAAAATTAAGACATGCTTAGACCTAGTAATTTCCATTATCTCTAGTCTTTTACCCCTTTTTGGATCTTTTAAACCTAAAATTTTTCATTTTATGGGTCTTCTATCTTCAATTTATTATTATTGCATGACATGATAAAACCACTATGGTGGATCCTATAACCACCATAATGGTACTATAGATCCTCCACTTGCATAGAGTGGTAATTTCACCATTGTAGGAAGATTTTTAAAACTAAATTCTAATAATGTGAGTTTTGACATGTTTTTCATGATTTTGATTACATTTTTTATTATTTTATCTTGTGTTCACTTTCTAGATTTCCCAATACACTTTGAGTCATATATAATTCAATCTCAACTAATTCCAGATTAACTCTAATAAGCTCATAGTAAATTTTTGAGTTAAATCCTACACAAATTTTTCTCCTCCCTTACAAGTATTTCATTTCTCCTTTATTTTTAGATCCAAAAATTTCATTAGAGATTTAAAAATACAAATTTTACAGATCCATAGTTTACCTTTTATTAATTTTGGATAACTCATTCCAATTTTTATAGTAATCTTCTATTCATTCATACAAGTTTGAGAAATATACCCATTACATTGTAACCATTAATTTTCCATTCACAATAAAAGCCATTTTTCAACTATTTATTCATTCATTTTTTTGTTGTAATTTTCCCCCTTTGTAATTCCTCTTATTGGAGAGTTTTTAGGTCACCCATTGAATAATATCCCTGTAGATAACTACCTAAGTATATTGAATAATTACATAAAATTATTATTCTCCATTTTATCTCTACTATGATCAAGCTAGAATTTTTTTTTTTTTTTAAATTAGAAATGAATATTTTTAAAAATGTTTCATCTCTCCCTTTTCTCTTCGCATTGAAAAATTTATTTAATCATCCTAGTTGCATTCATATATTGTAAATCTCAAGGAAAAGTATCTTGAATATTAGATAAAATTTATGTAGGTAAAAAATAATTTATATATATAAAACAAAAATAATTTATATTTTTAAAACATAAAATCTCACACACTCAACACAAACAAGTAACTTGCACACAAAAACTAGAAAACCAAAAAAAAAAAACTTGCATCTAAAATTGTTTCCCTTATTTTCATGTCAATAAAATACATTGAAATTAATAAATTAAAATAATAGGTAATAACTAATTAAATTACATATTAATTTATTTTCACATAAATTTCATATAATAATAAAAAACTAAAAAAATCTTGAATACTAGCTTTGTAGACACAAACTAGATTCTAAAATTCAAAAATTACATTTTATATACGAAAATATGAGCTGTTTGATCTCCCATTTTTATACTTAGAATTAAAATTACATACTCTATTCACAACTCATTCATATAAAAATAATTAAAAACAAAAACATTAATTTTAGCATAAATAGGCAAATTTTGCATTCTTAAAATCAAGGAAAAAGAACAAAATTCAGCCTTCACATTGTCTGACTTAAATTCAATTTTGATTAGCATTGCATGTAAAAAAAATCAAGAAAATAATAAAAATATAAAATATTTCAATTCTTTTACTTTCAATAATTTAATTTCAGTAGTATTATATTCTTCCTTTCATTTCAAAAAGTCTTGTTGTGAACACTAAAAAAGTCCAACCAAAGCCTTGTAAAAATGAGAACAAGTCCAAAACTTATTAAAACACAAAATACAACTTTAAAACTAGCAAGTAAAAATTTAAAAAATAAAATAAAATCAGATTCACAATAAATTTAAATAAAAAATCAAATATTCTTTAACTTCTAAATAATTATTGCATCATTCTTGGATGATACTTCTAGAACAAGCTCATGTACACATAGTAGGAATATTTCCTAGAGTGCTCTTCCTTGTACTATAAAACAATATACAAGGTGAAATAAAATTATAAGTTAAGATAGAAGTATTAAATTACACTCCTCTTCTAAACCTCATTATCATCCAATTAAATGTTTTGATGAGCAAGCCTGCCTAGTAGAATCCCAAGTATCAAGTGTAAGGATCCTATTTTGTATAGTGCCCATCTTTGATAATTGATGACTATGAGATTATTACTACTCTAATTAAGATTCTAAATTTATGTTGTATGTCATGTATAGTTGAGGCATGTAATTATTTTAATAATACATATCATGCTTGGGGACCATGAGAAATACCTATTATCAATCATATCCTATTTACTTATTTATGAAAGTAAAATGCTTTCATTTCACTTATGTGATGCTGAAATTAAGAATATAATTATGACTATGTGATATGTTAATTTAATGATGTTTGAATCATTGCTCATAAAATTTTAAATTGGTGAATTCATGTGTATGATTCTATGTGAATTTATCTATACAAATGATTATATTCCTTGATATGTCAGCTAATTATAATTATTTGAGTGTTCTTACTTTGATTAAAATCAGTAGCTTTAGCTAGTAGGCTAGAAAAATTTTATGTGTGTAATGAGTGTGCAGGAATAGGGATTTGATAATGAAGGAAATGAGACTATGTTAGTCATAGTTATATCATGGTTAATCTTACCTCTAATACTTAATTAAATCTATCCTTATTTGTTGATGTTCTAGTTTCTAGTTGATTCTTATATTAGGTTGTAGTGTGTATAACACTAGTGGGGAGCTTTGATAGAGTTGGTAGAGTCATGCTAGTTATAACCTCACCTTAAATTCAATAATTATGGGATACCAATGTCATTGATATTTTATTATTATAATTATAAGCTTGTTTAATTTATTACCTTGATTTAAACCAAGTGGGAAAAGGTGGGTTGGTCTTAGTATCAACCATATAACCCTGTTATAAGCCACCATGCATGTTTATTAAATATAAAATAATTTTCATTTATGAAGGCATGGTTGGTTAGTAGAAGTGGAGGAAGAGAGAATTTTATTGATTGAAGAGAGGAAGATAGACACTTTTTAATCTTTGATTAGGTCGTGAGATGGATAGAGATGCCTATTTGAGGAAGCTGAGCCCTCCATTTAGGAAAGTTTTTACCAATTTGAGAACAAGAGAGATCAAGGTAAGGAGAAACAAAAAAGAGAGGGTAGTAAGTAAGAAGACTTTTGAAAGAAAATTCAATACAATAGATAGTTCCAATATAGGTCTAGGTGGTCTTAGAGTTAATAGGTAGGATTATATGTGGTTATTATAGTCTATTCTCTTTGAATTAAATTAGGTTAGTTAATTTTGAATGACCTTCTTCTCTCTCAAAGTGTATGACTATTTGATATAATCTTTCACTTTATTTACCTATACCATGGTTGGACATTAGCCACCATGTAGTGTTTGTTCATATTGAGATCTTTTGACATGGTTTTTAATCTCCTTCTTAGCTGAAAATTGTTAAGCTTCTTCCCCCATGAATATTAGTGAATGATGTTATGAAATTATGGATTTGTGTGAGTTAGGATGAGATTATTCATGGTGGTATATTGTTAAACCCTCCCATGTTAGGCACTATGGTAGATTTATTAATCCTCCCATGAATATCATGGTGGAATATTATTAAGACCTATTATGTTAGGCATGGTGGTACATTGATTAACCATCCCATGACTAATGGTGGAAGTACAAGAGTGAGGCATCTTATTCCATCCATACAATCAACAGACCATGTTTTATGATGTTATTTCTTACCTGCTAGTCTTATATATATGGAATGCTTAGTTTCATTTGAATGTTTTTTAGATTTTAAAATTGATGTTTTAATCCTCCTTGGGTAAGGATTCAAATTAGTTTGTCCCTTGTGAGTAGTTAGTCCCTTTGTCCATGACACCTAAACCTTGTCTAACTATTTAGCCTTACACCATGATGCAAACATGCTTGGATCAAGGAGTCTCAAGGTTGGAGGTGCCTAAAGCAATGGCCTGATGATGACAAAAGGTTGGGATGTGATCCCTCCTTCATTTGGCCTATAGTTACACTAGGAGTAAAGAAGACAATACTAGATGACTTCTGAACTAATCATGTTATATTGCTTACTTTGGCCAAGATATGCTAATGGATAATGTTATAATCAATTGAGAATTTTGTACTCATATGTTAAATGTTTGAACCTATCCATCTTAAGGACCTTAAAAAATGCTTATATATTTACCTAAAAGTCCTAATTTATTTAATTTATTAATAACAACTTAGCATTCTTGTAATAATCTTGTGAATACTAGTTTTTTACAGAAAGGTATAGTCATGTGTTAAAATATAATATTATCTTCAATGTAAATATTATTAGAACTTATAATGTAATTTTTATTGTATATCTCACACTGTATAAATCCTAAGAGGGGAAAAAGTGATGTAAATAAAAATTATTAGACATTTTTATAATTTATTAATAAAATAAATTTTTATTTTGTTTCTTCAATATTTGTATTATTATCCTTACGATATAGCCTATCAATTAATTATGAAGGCATGTGACTTATATTTAAATCACTTATGTAGTCTAATAGTTTAAATCTAAGTTGGGTATCATGTTGACAAGATCTGGATATTAGAAAGAAGTTTATTCGGGCCTGGTTGGCTCTAATAACTAGTAAAACAACATTTTATGTTATTCCAATTGAGTTTTGATTAGTATAAATAGCATAAAGATGTTTACTTTGCAGTAAGGAAATATATTTTAATCATTTATATTATTGTTATTAGGAAATATAATATTTTTAGACCTGACTACCTTATAATCATTTAATCCTTGTAAGGAAACCATAATTGTAGATGACCCACTTAAGAATAATAAAACAACCATTATTTTTTATATTTCATGTCTAATCCAAGTCTAAAGATAAGGAAGAAACTATTATTAGAATAGTAATTTACTACTTTGCATCACCTATATAATTGGCTAATTTACATGATTGGGTATTTGATCCCAGCCAAAGACTACATATCTTTAGAAAATGTTATAGGATATTTAAAGTGATTTGTTATTACAAATAACAATGCAGTATTTCACCTATATAGATTATATAGTAGATGCACTTTGAGGATGAGTCTTGGGTTTAATACATTATAATTGGGTTAATCATCCCATTCTTTATCCTCGAATCAACATCTACATTTTATAGTCAACTTGATAGCCATCATGTTTGATTTTATACCTTCACCATTTATTATTTAGCTTTGGTCTTGCAACTAGGCCTATAATTATTTTATCTTGAGTTGATTAAACTTATTTAGATGGGTCTAATGCCTTAGCCATATCTAGTCTTTCATCTTGACCCATTGTACATTTTTTGGATTTATGACTTAGTATTGTAAGATTTTTGGAGTAGTTATTTTGGTGGGTTTTAATAGTTTCCTATAGATCTCCACCATGTGGTGTGATTTGAGATCTCAAAGGTTTCAATTGTTCCTCTATAGCCTTGTTATAGTTCATTCATCATCTCAATTATAACTCACCATGATGACATCATGTGGTAACATTGGGGAGCCTAGGGCTCAGAGTCCATCCTTTCAATATATTTACATCCATGGGAGCCAAAGTTTCATAACTCACCATAATTATACCACATGGAACTATCGAAGAAGCCTTGGATTTAGTGATAACTATGGGGGAACCAACTATGTCATGAAGCTATAGTCACCCAAATTACCATGATGATGCCATGTGGCATCATAATAAGAGATTAGGGACTTGACAGTGATATATGAGGGAGCTATGCATTCTCAAGTAGTTTGATATCCCAGCTCATAATGATGGTGTCATGTGGTACCATTTGGGATCCTGAATCTAGTAGAGGCATCCAACAACACCAAGGTCATGTTGAGGCATGAGGGCTCAAGATGATGTCATGTGTCACCATCTTAGAGGCCCAAAACTTAAAAGGGCCCCATAGTAGCTTGAGAATCTATAAAGGCCTTGAATCATCATAATAGTGCCACATGGAATCATTCCATGATCTTCAGCCCATCTTATGCAAGCCTTAAAAGATTAAGTAAATGCTAGGAATTCTCAAGGAAATTTTGCAAATTAGTTAATCAACATATAAGAGGCTAGATTGGCCTAGTATGGACATGTGGTAAAATGGATAGAGATATTAGTCAACTATAATAAACATTAATTCATTTTTAAATTGACAAGTGGCATCTAAGTGGGCATCTCAACCCTAAATTAAATTTAATAACATCTAAAGGCCTGCATGTAATTAGGATAGAATTTATTGAGTAAATACTATAACCCTTATATTTTAGTAAGAGATAAAGATTTCCATAAATAAATTTTGCTTTCTTAGAAAAAATATTATGGTTTTAGATTAAAAATATATATATTTGAAAGTCCTTATTTATGTTTCATCTAGGAGATTGATGTTTTGATGCCTATGTTAGAGGTACAATCACTAAGAGGTGGGGGTGAATTAGTGAACCTAAATATTTTAATTAAAATCCTAATACTTTCAAACTATTAGACAATCATTATATATCAATTTAATTAAGAAACATTAACAAGAGAGAGCTCATTCATTCAATGCATACACAAGATCAAACACACAACACATAGTTCCTATGGGAAACCTTCATGTGTAATAAAACCTAGTCTAAAGTCTAAAACACATGGATTACATGTCCTATAATAAATTACAAAAAAGAGACTGGTCAACTCCTTTAGACTAGAAAACCTTGATCAAATCCTCCTAACCAAAGGTCTTTAGTGAAACACCTGTTTCACAAGGATCAACTACCCCTAAGGAAGATCAAGTCCTTTATACCCTCCTTTAAACACATCCACCTTAGAATTTATGTATTTAAAACCTAATGATTAAACATCAAAATAACTTTAGAACAAGCTTAATTACCCTTCTCAGGTTACTTGCAGAACACAGTCAATCATAGCCAAATTTGGAGCTTAATATCTTTTTTTGTACATATATTCAAACATTAAAATTTATATTTATAGATGTTCCATGAATTCCTCTAAAAATATTATTTTTACACCATGGTAAAATTATACATAGATCAAAATTTATGGCTCATAAACCATACACTAGTCTTTCCTTTGTTAAATTGAAATATTTGATTTTAAATGGTCACAGTTAAACATCAAACACTATGCTCGCGTCTTATGTCCTAAATAATTTAGATCAATCATAAAATATATATATTATTTTATGTATATTGACCTTTAACTAATATTTCACCAATTCAAAATTCTAAACCTTAAACATGTTGACCTCATCTCATGCAATCTTGTAATATTTACTCATCATGCACCGTGGATCTCTATTGATTAGTTAGGTCTTTACCTTATAGTGCTCACCATTATGTCTTTCTCAAAACCCCTTTGATCATGACACTTGGAAACCTAATTTTATTCTTGATAAATTATACTATGAAACATAATTCACTTCTTACCATCTCTCTCAACATGCACCATTAGATCAAAACTATATGATCACCTACACACCATTAAATCTTACAAGAATCTCAAACTTTTTCTCTATTAACCAATGAACACTTTGACCTCTTTGACTTATTATTCACCATATATATTTATTTTATGATCACCCTCAAGCCATTAGATATTATTTTGGTCCTGATCTTTATCTTCATACAAAATACACTAAGTATTAGAACCATTGTAATCTGCTTGGAAGGCAAACTTTGCACCTCCATATCTTTTGCTTCACTCAAGTACATATTCTAAAATTTGGACCATATGATCTCCTCACATAATATAATATATAAATGTGTCAATAGTATCTTATAACCCTTGTGTGATATATAATGACATTAAAAAAACTCACTCAGATTTATCTATTCACAAAGCCAACTATGTCTAGAACTATCTAGAAAGGCCAATTTTACACATGCATAGATTCTATTGTGATTCAACATTTGACCTAAAAGTTAGAAAAAATAAAAAAATATAAATAAACAAACCCATATGATCACCTTCTCTTTAAACATTCACATGTGTGATATATGCCACCATTAATATGCTTACTTGGCTCTTCTTACCACATTGCAAATTTGGCTAAGTATGGGAAAACACTGTCAAAATGCTTGAGAGCCCAAATTTGCATGTGCATATATTTTGGCATGATTTATCTCTAGAATTGAGATTTTTTGAATATAAACTATGGATAATGTGATCATAACCATATGAACAATTCCCCCTGAGACATCCACACATGGTAATTATGATGTCATCAAACTGCCTACTTAGATTTTATATCATTGTACCTAAAATGTCTAGATGAGAACAATGATGAACTAGATGAATTCCACTCATGAAAAAAATATCTCCAATATTCCTTAACCACTGATATGAACCCTTGAACATTCTCAATACTTCATACTCATCCCTAATCATCTCAAACCATGTCAAAATGTAAGATCAACCAAGCATCTTTCAAGCATACTAGGACAAGCACATTGCACACTTTTTCATTGTCACTTAGACTATAAAGGCACTTCATATACTCACCAAGACACCTATATGGAATCACATTACATCATTTAAAACTCTCCAATAATCTTCGCCTTTGTCATTGATGTCAATAGCCATCATATAACAATATATAGCTCACCTTCCTTCTCTCTCTTCAAGCACTCTCATAATAATAACTTTCTCCCTCTTTGACACAATAACAAAGTGGGTATAAAATAATATTGATGACCTAAAAATACTACCAATAGGATAGTACCACCTTATAAATATGATACAAACTCCCCCTTACCTTGAGCCTACTTCTTCTTATCTTGACACCTTCCTCTTGCTCTATGCCAACACTCTCTTCAATCAAGTACTACAACTAATGAAGAAAGAACACACAAAAGAATTGAAATATGATGTAACTTACCAAGAAATATATGATAATGACTCACCCTAAAAATTTTGAACCATTACACCAATTAAGCATCTTTAGATCTCCATACACTATGAGGAACCACCATACATGCTTACTAGCCTTCTCTCTCAAACCACCTCAAGGACCACCAAAAAAACTTCATGCCACACACCAAAAAGGAAACAAGATATAAACTAACCTGATCAATCACCTTGACATACTCATGCCTTGTTATTTTTTAGAAACTAAACAAAAAACACATATTCAAGACTAGGCATGTCTAGACTCCTTATAGCCCTACCTAGAACTTGCAGAGCCCACAAATTTTAATAAACACATATTTAGGACCTTAAAATTCATATTTGGAACACTCTCATATTCCCCCTCAATTAAACCAATTTGAAACACCTAGACCATCCTCTGTAACATACTTTCTTAACAAACCTATTAGCCATTTAGGCCTCCATCTTGACAAAAACATGAATAATTTAAAAACCACAAACATTCATATCTATATGAAGATTTATTTTAAAACCCATTTGGCCCATTCAACCTATTAATAAACCTTAGTCCTCATATAATAATTCAAACCACTTTTCTATCAGAGCCCAACAACCTAGAATTTCAAAAATAGAGTCAACAAACCTCTTTTTGGTCAATGTACACCTCTGAAACTTCTTGTACACCTAGAGAAAACCATTACTCATTTTTGGACCAAGAATTGAGAATCAAAATATTTGTGAACATATACATCCTATATCCCATTTTGGGACCTTCATACTCTTAAGCACAAACTAGGAAACCTGAGAGGAAACAAAAATCTCTAATTTGACTTCAACATACCTTTAGATGATAGAACTACCTAAAACATGTTAGAATAAGATAAATAGAACTTTTTATGAAAAAATATCATATTAAAAAATCACAAATTCTCTTTTTCCACTTAAAAACCTTTAATCTCATTATCCTTGAATTTTAGTAGGCTCAATTCATGGGATAACCCCTACAAAACTTGTCTATTTTGTAGCCCATTATCTCTAAGCATGTAAAACAAGGATAATATCTACCTCTTTGCATTTGTTTTTCCCAAAAAATTTGATCTTTTGATGTAATTTTACATCCTATGTAGTTCATATATTTTTCTCTGAACTAAACTTTGTTTCTTTCTATGCAAAGTTGGAAAAAAAAATTAACTTTGCATGTGTTTCATGTTCTTTATGTTGAGTCAGAGAATTTTCCCAAAATTACATATGAAAATTTAGATAATTTTCCTGACATTTCATATGCAAATTTGAAGAATTTTCTTGACACTACATATGTAATTTTTGAGAATTTCTTCGATCTCACACATGGAACCCACCATTATGATAGTAATTAATTTTGAATTAATTACCCTTTTTATATATTTAACCCAAATACTTTTATTTTAACCACTTATTTCTCTCTCTTCACCATTTTTGAGCTCAATTTCACCTCCCAGTCACTGCTTTCAAGCTCGTGCACATATTACTTTGCCACCCTCATGATCAATTGGATTTTTTGGTTTGATTATTTTTGTGTTTCATAAACACTTCATTTGATTGATTTTATCTTGTTTCAGGTAAGTCTTCCTTTTATTTTCTTCATTTTTATGTTTTTTTTATTCTTTTTTTTAAGGGTTTGTTTTTATTTTTCCCCAAAACCTTTTTTGAACCCCAACACTCTCTATGCAATCTAGATAATTTTCTTCAAAATGCACAAAGGAGTGAACCTCAGAGTTCACCCAGTGCATTTAAAATAAAATTCTCCAAAGTGCACAGTGAACTTTCCCCCTATGTACTTCATATAATTTTCTCTGAAGTGCATGTCACTAAGTGCACTTTGAAGAAATTTTTTTGAAGTGCATAATTTCAAAGATCATCCCCTGTGCACTTCAAATATTTTTATCTAAAGTACACAACTAAATGCACTTTGGAGAAACTTCTTTGAAGTGCACATAAGTCTGCACCTAAACTTTTCTCTCTCATGTAGTTCAAAGAATTTCCTCTAAAATACACCCAACCTTTTTCCTATGTAGTTCAAAAAAAATTCTCTAAATTACACCAAAGTGATCAACCCATCATGTAGTTCAAAAAAATTTCTCCAAACTACATGTTCCCCAAAAAATAACAAAAAATGCTAACTCTAGATAATCAAATTGTCTTACTTGCAGCTATTTGATCAATCATAGACATTTCTCACAATAAGAAGATAATGAAGTAAAAATATCAAGGTGTGTTCCTATTGTATGCAGTTGATTCAAATGTGGATCAAATTGGGGATACAGAGATTGGTCGTGTGGATATGGCTGAGATTTTACAAAAATTAGGAAGAGGACCCATTGCACCTCATATGTAGCTAGTACTTAATAGTGAAATTTATTTGGCTACTACATTTATAGTATCAACACATGATTCTAAATTTGTGTTGACCATGGTAGAATATTTTTATAAGGAAAGCAAATTAGTCAAGGATTTAGAGGGTAAGGTGATCATTCACCTTGATGAGGAATATTTTGATAAAAAAATTCACCTCTCTGAGATTGAATAATATTCTAATTTAACTATGGAATCAACTCAAGAATACTATGAAAGAGATCTTGAGAAGTGTAAGAAACATATTAACTCTAAATGGCTCAAGACTCCTTAGCCCACCATTGATAGATGGCCCAAGTATTTGTATCATAGTGATTTTCTAGAGGAGATAGGATATTTGATTACTCTCCTCATCAAAGTGAAAGGGTTGTCTACTTCAAACATTTTTCAAGAATGGAAGTATCAATACATTCTAGTTATCAAAAGAAACAAGTAAAGGATCTTTTGGGGTAAACAAATTAGTGATGTTATTTGCCATTAGCTCTCTAAGGTAGCTTCTTCACTCAAGGTTTACATGACTTCATATCTTGTGTATGCCATAGCTAGTATGAAGTCTTTCTTGGGTTTAAATTATGTCAGTGAAAGGAAAAATGTTCCTTTATATGATCACTATCCATAACTAACTCTAAAAGAAAGCATCAAGCATTATAGAGAGTTAATGATGCTTTCTTTTATAAATTCATTTTTAATTTTGAGAAAGAAATTGAAAAAAAGGAGTTTAATATTAGGAATGGGTGTAGGCCAATAAGTTTGGATGCATTTTCTTACAATTCTCAATTTTTACATACATTAGGGTAGGAGGATTTGATGAACAACTTTACATGCTACCCATATACCCAAGTGATAAACTAATACTAATGGAGATGTGCAAACAGGTGATGAATGTGCATAAAAAATAATTAGATGCTCATAAGAAAGGTTTCAAATTTCCAATTAGTATTGATTGGTAAACAATTTCTACTACTCCAAAGGCTAAGACAATGAAAACCAAGTTGCAGTGGATTATGCTTAAAAAAATTTAAAATTAGAGAAAACTTTGATTATAGAATTATGAAGGAAAAACTCAAACATAATATCATCCATATGCACAAAATTTAAGATATTTGAGTAGAATGTAGAACTGATGAAGATATAAGGAGACTTGATTATAGTCGCCTTACTGCTGATTAGATTGTCAATTTGGAATTGGTAAATATTCCTAGAGATTTGATAGATGATGGAAATACATTAGATTCTTCATATGAGTAAAATAAATTGGATTCAACTCCTCTCCCTCCCATCCAATGTTCAATTAAAGAATCCACTTCTATTATAGATATATTTCAACATATTATTGAAATAACTAATGCTTAGTTAGAATCTAAAGGAATTAAGTTGAAACATTTTAAAACTAGTTCTAAGGAAGAGTATGATGAAGAGACTACTAAGAAAAGAGAGGAGCTAAGAACTAAGAATAAAGAGGAGCCCTCTACTTCCAAAAAAGAGCCAAAATTTGTATTTGTTAGTAAAGAAAAGAGGAAAGACAAAGAATCAAGTGTCAAGGAAAGTGTTCAAGTGGAGAAAAAATAATTTCCAATCACAAGTGAGGCACCACCTTAATAAACAACATCACAAGTATCTTAGCTAGTGCTTCAATAGACTATACAAATAAAGACTACTCAATTAGAGGTTCCTTTGATTGAAGCTTCTCAACCCACAATTTCATATGTAACATTTTCCATAGTTCATCCTATGAATACCACTGTATAAGTTGATCTTATTCCTTCTCAAGTCGTGACACCTCCTAGTGACACATTTTTTCAAGTTCCTTCATAAGCTAAATTAGACCAAGTTTTTGATTCATTTTCAAATTTACCTAGTCCTTGAAAGTCATTGGGATCCCCAACTAATTTATATTTCACCCAACAATATATGGACAAATTTATGTCTATATCTTATTTAAAGACAAAAAATTAGGTTCTTGTTACTCCAGTGTCCAAAATGTCAATAGGAACTAAAGTGGTGGTTACTCCAACCCAAACCCCACCTATTATTACTAAAATCTCATTGATGTCAAACCCATTACCAAATACATCCATCACACTACCTTCCATTCCACTTACTTCACAATCCATTATCCCTCCCCAAGTATCCCAAGCTATAACATCCTCTGCCCAAGGATATCCATCTCTTCTTCCTCCTTGGTTAGCATCAAAAACACCTAAGAAGAAGAAACAAGATGTGTCATGGGAAGACTTTGATTTTTGTTAGCTTGTGCCAATAAAGCCCAAAATAACATATAATGCCAAAACTATGTCAAGAGTCATATTTGAAACTGGGCACAAGTATGTCAAAGTTGTATTTCCTCCTGAAGATAGAAACATTAAAGATATTCAAGTGTCCAAATATGCAGTAGGATGAATAGATCTCAAGAAACAAACCCATGAAAGCATGAAGGAATATTTTCAAGTAGTAATGACCTCTTTGATCGAGAGATATGATAGGGAAAAGAAGATCAAGGATCAACTCAAATTTCAAATTGAATAGCTAACCTCTGCTTTACTAAAAATCACCCAACCATCTAAGTCTATTGATCCTATTGTGCATGAAAATATTGAAAAATTCATTCAACATGCAAAGAAAATTGGATCTCAGGGTCATGTGGTTAGTGTTTGGATTGAGAGATTAACAACATAGGGTACTCAAAGGTTGCATTCTACTATTGGATTTTTTAAGAAATTGAGTGAAATGAAAATAAAAATCCATCAAATAGTTAATACACTCACTCAAGATTTACATTTGACTAAAAATAATATTAATATATGGACTCAAATACATAAATTTGAACTAGAGCTTTTGGTTGAGCAGAAGGTCATCCCATATAAGAAAATGTTCATTTAATACAGGGAGGCTATGAAGAATAAAAGAGAAGTTTCAATAATCTAGTTAAATATCTCAAATAAGCTAAAAATATGTGTGATAATAAGATTTTAGATCTTGTAGATAAAATTGGAGAGCCTCCCTACCAAGTTAAAAATTATTCTTAGGAAATTCTTCTTGTAGAGACTGTTATTCAAGAATTTACATCTTTGCTTCAAACAAAGATTGAAATAGGTACTTTCACACTAGATCCATTGACAAATTGATTAAATTTTAGGTTATTTTGAATAAATTAAAAAGAATCATGGACAAAAGCAAATATTTTCTAGTTAACTTAGAAGATTCAATCACAAGGGTACTTGTCATCTCCAAATGTACATCTAACTCAGATAACAGTGAGGTTCAAGCTATATTGAAGAGATATGAGGAATTTTTAGAAAATAATAAAAAGGAAGAAATTCTTGTGTCAAAGGACACTTAGTTTAATTTTTTAATTTTTCATATGTAATTTTGTTTAATGTAAATTACACGTAGGAAAAGTACACAGTCCTAAGTCAAATAGGAATTTGTCAATGAGTTAGTCAATGCATTTATGTTTTTCCTATTTTTGTTCATATTTCCTCTCTATAAATAAGAGGATGCTCTATGTAAAAAGGATCACCAATTTTTGTAGAGGGGAAATGTTTTTAAATTGAGAAACAATTTTGAAACTTTATGTTCATATTGTAAATCAACAATTCATTCAATATAATAAAATCAAGTGATCTTTTAAACTTTGTGTTGAAATATACTTGTGGTGTATTGGGAATGTTATTTTCCATTGCATTTTATTTTTCTTTGAGTGAATTGTGGTGTGAAATTTCTACAAGATAGAAGGTTCTAGAAAGCTAATTTTGGAGTCTTTGAGCTAATTTTGAGTTATTGGGTTTATGTTCACATTGAAAGTGAATTATTGAGGAGACTTTGGGTTTCCAATTATTCTTCTTTGATAATTTTTATCTTTTTTTAAAATAAGGTGAAGACTTTGGGCTACACCTTATTCTATCTTTCAAGTTTATTCTACTAGTATTATTCTTGTTAATCTTTTGACAAACAAATCTGAATATCGGTTATATTTGGTTCATCAAGTGATCTTATATTTTCAAAGTATATCACAAAGAATGGAAATAAGTTTGTGACTAAACATCAATTCTAAAAAAGATAATTGGATGATATGACAACACCAATTATAATAAAATCATTGTAAATAAGTGTAAATAATTAAGTGATGTGTTAGTTAACAATAAAAGAGAGCCTCCCCTTTCATTGAGGAGAGATTTTATCTCATCACACTGTGGTTGAAATAAATATTTTTGATACCATTGTGTTGGTAACAAAATATTCACCCAATAATTTTTGTCAACTCTGCTGGGGAAACAAACAAGTGACCAAGTTATACACTCATCAGTTAATATAAGACTGGCACCTTATTGTTTTTTATTGTTTTGATATAGTTGATCTCTTTTCTTTATATGTACTTTCACATTCTAGAAGAACAAAGCTACAATCATGGTATAAGGGCATTGGAACTAATTGATCCAACATTTGAGTTATTGCTAGAACATAACTTTGATCTTTTACCAGCACGTGCAAGGTCACCTCTTCAATGTACAAAAAGTTTTCCACCTATGAATACAAGATATTCTATATTAGGAGAAGCTTCCAAAATTCATAGATTTTTTCCTATTTTTCCTTTGCAAAGTTTTGTCATACCTCCATAAAATCCACAAAGAATGGCATCTCAAGTTCCATGTGGGACTGCTTTTGGTCCATTAAATTTGGCACCACCATCTCATGAACTACCTTGTGGCTCATGGAAATTTTTTTCTAAATTTTATGGTGATGGAAAGCAACATCTGGATGAACATATTTCTACATTATACATTACATGTGGAGTTCTTGGAATGGAACATGAAGATGTTTTTGTAAGGTTATTTGTAGAAACACTCCAAGGCATTGTTGTTGATTGGTTCTATCATCTTGCAACTAGTAATATCACTAATTGGACCATGCTAAAGACTAAGTTTGAGGCAAGGTTCAAGCCTATAAAAGATACTCATGCCTTATTGGCTTAGCTTACACAAATTAAAAAGGAAGCACATGAGCCTATGTGTGAGTTTGTGTCAAAGTTTAACAAGTTGAGGAATAGGATTCCAATAATTTTTTGACCTACACTTGAGAATCTGAAGTGCTTCTTCATCAATTTTCAATTATCAAAAGTGAGTTTTCTTTTGTGAATAACAACCCCAGTTGATCTCAATGTTGCTCAAATTTTGGCCACTAAAATAGAAGATGATTTGATTCTAGCAAGGAAGGTGAGAAATAATTCTATTAAGTCTAGAGTGCAGCCTTCTACAAATTCACCTTCTACTAGCACTATGGATCCCATGGTTCAAAATCTAGAAAATGAGTTGCTTTTGATTAAGAAGCAAATGCCCAAGGCATGAATTTTCCTTCATATAAGGATGTTCCAAGGAAAACATATCCAAATGCTTCAAATTATTCCAACAATAATGCTAGAAATCAGAATCAGAATAACCTTCCTTCACCATAAACAAGGCTTACACTGGAGGCACCACTAGATAATGCAATAGTTAATTGGTTGAAATTTAAAAATGATGATGTTATAGAAGAAGATGAAACTCCTTTCATTGAAGATGAGGAAGGAGAAGATGGTGACTCTGATATCAAGTTTTTAAACTTTGAATAAGAAGAAGTTAAATAAGAAGGAGAGACACATGGCTAATCTTATGTCATTTTCACCTATTATCAAAGTTAGTCAAATCAACCACAAAAGGTTGATAAAGCTAAGAATAAAAATGAACCATGCAAGGAGGTTACTATTTCTAAAAGAGAAACTCCTTTGCCAGTTCAACCAAAGGACATGATGGTAGATAAATAAGTACTCCTCATAATTCCATCTCTTCTCCTTCAATGTCTAGACCTAATACCCAAAACTTGAAACTTGTTGACACAGTGGAGTGCACCCTTGATAGGAGGTTGAGCTCCTACCTTCCACACGTCACAATGTAAACTCCCCTCTTGCCTATGGGCTTGGAAAAACTAGGGAGAGAGTCTCCAGATAAGGGCTAGCACCCTTTGATGCATCTGAGTTATTCCAGTAAGTTATTAATACATACATACATACATATATATATATATATATATATATATATATATATATATATAATGGGGGGGTGAAAAGGGAGAAGGATTACTAAAAAATAAACCTAATTAAGAGGGTGATGCACCAAACAAGTTTAATTTACTCACACTCTGAATCATAAGAACACAAACATACACTTTAACTGGTAAAAGGACAAGGCTGCAGGGAGCTTGACAAGAAGGATTTAATGGAAACACACAGAAAAGGAACTTACCATAGGCACTGTAGGGAAAGCACACTATTTGATAATTTCCTTTTGCCTATGTGCTCTAGATACAGCTCTTCTTGCCACTTGCAGGAATGGTGCTTTATATATACCAGGTGTGTTGGTGGCAACCCTATGAAATCATTAAGAAGCAATGAATGGACACAAGACTAACACTCAAACACACTCAGAGATATATCCAACTAGAATAGAGGTAAAAAATGCATATTCTATTGATTCTAGGTGAAAATTGCCAGGGCTTCACATTACAATATGAGAGATGATTTCTCAAAATGAGAAGTTACAATATATAGAGAGAAGAGAAAACAAAAGGTGCCCCTTTTTGAAAAGACTTTTGGCACCCTTTGACAAGTGGCCCACATGTGCTAAGGGTGTTAGGAAGAGGACACTGCCAAAAAATATTGTTGTGTCAGCTCTGATTTTGACTTTAGGTGTTTAAACACATAGGCCACACTATTTGTCTAAAAACAAGACTACTCCTTGAAGGCATTCATGTGTTTTGTCTACTCATTAATGCAAAATAGAGAAAAATGGGTCATGCCATTCACTGTTCATGCCCCTTGATGACCACTTGGCAGGCACTGTTCCAACCACTAGAGTAACTCCACCCGTTTGCCACCTAGGCTATTTTGTATATTCCTGCACTTTGTCCCTTCCTAGCTTTATCTTCTCTATCTCCTTTGGCCCTCAGGGGCTATCTTCTTAGTGAGCCACCGAGTTCACTCATGGCCTATCCTTAAGCTTTTCAAAATCAATGGCTATTTCACCACATTAAATTTGACGTCTATGCACCTGTCACTAAGCATTTGAACCTCCAATGGCTAGTTCACCATGCTCAATTTTGACGTCTTCGGGCCTATCACCCCTTGGAATTTCTTTAGCCTTTTCCTTTCCTTTGGCCTTTTTTTTTGCTTTAGTCAAGCTTTTGTCTTAGTTGGGTCCTTATTGTTTTGGCAGCCAAATTTCTTTAGACTTTTGTCTAAAGGAAATCCTTCGAACAAAAAAGTCTGAAGGATATCTCTCCTTGTGTTTTGCCTTCATTCAGGCTTTTCTCTCAGCTATTTTCCCCCACAAACAAAATGTCCACAAGAATTATCTTTATCATTGACCTTCAAAATTTCTTCGGGTTTTTCTCCTACAGTTTTTCCCCAAATTTCTTCAAAAATTTTATCTAAAGGAATTCCTTCAGACAAAAGTCTAAAAGAAAGTATTTCTTACTTTTGCCTTGGTCTTTTCATTTCTACAAGATTTTCTTCTAAAGGATTTATTTAGATAAAATGTCTGAAGGAATTCCTTCAGACATTTTGTTCGAATAAATTCTCATCCTTTGCCTTAAACAAATCTCTAAAGAAAACTTACCCTTTTGGCCTTGTTCACTTTTTGATCCTTTTTCAAGTGTTTCTCTGCCCTCCGCAAGGGCACTTGCCCTTTGAGTTGTGGGAGACTCCTTTGAACCAAATGTTGAACCAACTGAGTGAACCATTCCTTTGAACCAAGCCAACTGTACCAAGCTGTTGAACTTTGTCGATGAACCACTTTTCCAACCTTAAGGAAAAGTGTCTTGAACCATTTTAGTTCTCTTTCCTTGTGAATTTCTTCAGACAAGAGTCCTAAGAAGCTTTGTAAAACCTTGCACTCTTTGAATTGGTTCTTCATCTACCAAAATACTTACCTACAAAGTCCATAGAACCAAGCCTATAGAGTCCATAGAAATGTGTCTGCAGAGTCCGTAGTTCCAAGCCTACAGAGTCTATAGAAATGTGCTTGTAGAGTCCATATAAACAAGCCTGTAGAGTTTGTAGAAATAAAACTTGTGCAAAAAATCAAAATTGTACTGGCTCAAAATAGCAGGGGAGAAAGGGGGACCAATTTTGCCCTGTAAGACCAAAATGGTCAACAAAACCTAAAAATGAAAATGTCTTGTCTTCTTTGGCTACCCTATATCTATCTTTTGATGTCATTGATCATGCTAAGAATTTTAAAATCCAAATGTCAGAGGTTGAGTACCTCCAATCTAATCTAAACCAATTTGAAAGATTGAAAAAATTTGTAAAAAGCAAAGGGACTAATTTTGATCATAATTTAGCTAAGAGTGTACCAATTGACCTTAAGCCAAGACCAAATAAAAACAACTTGGTTGTAACTCCTACATCTAACTCTATAAAAATAGAACCTTTCTATATTTCCTTATTTGTTAATGATTATAAGCTTAGCAATTATGTTATTGATTTGGGTGCTTCTAATAATATGATGATTGCCAAGGTGGCTATTACCTTGGGCTTAACTTGACAAAGACTTTTGGCCATTGTTTCTCAATGGAAACTAAGAAAGTAACCTTTATAGGCCAAATCAAAGATGCACCATTTGTATTTGTTACTTTCCTAGAGAAAAAGATCAAGATGATGATTCTTATGGTTGATGTTCCAGCCTCATATGGAGTTCTATTGGGATGTAAATTTTTCAAAGATGTTGGAGGAGAAATTAACATGGATTGATCTGAGGCTAGAATACTTGTTAAGGGAGTTATGCAGAAACTTCACCCAGAGAAACAAGTGAAGTATACTGTTATAAAGACTGAGGACCCCAAATCCTAGATCCTTTTTGAAAATTTTATAATGGGTACATATTTATTAACTACAATAAAGATCCAATATATTCAAATGACATTCCAGAAAGAGATCAAGAAATTAATGAATCATCCACATCAGATGAAGAGGTTTTGTATCTTGAAACTATCAGAGTTAAAAGTTTAAATGATGTTTGTATTTTGGAATTTGATGGCATTTGTTCTTCAACTAGATCTGGAGCTAGGATTGGTATCATATCCAAAAAAGGAAAAATCTTTCCTTTCTCTTTCAAGTTGTATTTTGATAACACTAACAATACCGCTGAGTATGAAGCCTTGTTATTAGGGATGGAGGTTGCACAGAAGAAAGGAATAAAAAATCTTCATGCTCAAGGTGATGTTGAGCTAATAATTTGTCATGTCATGAATATATATCAAACTAATAATGAAAGGCTAAGACATTACCATAATAATTTTTGGGATTGTATAGAATTTTTTGATGCTTTTAACATATTGGCAATTCTAAGAGAATATAATGATAGGGCTGATTCATTGGCTATTTCAGCCACTCTTGATTCCTTACAAAGATTTTCAAGGAAACAAGAATACTATTGAGTTGGTTTTCTAGCCCAGTGTTCCTGATAATGTCAATCATTAATAGGTTTTCAATAATGATAAGTAGGTCATCTCATTCTTGGAGAAGGTGGAAAATTTTAGTGAGTTGTATTTTGAAGGAAGTGATTCCACTCCTCAAGAAATAATTTCTAAAGTTAATGAAGAAACTAGTGAGGAAATATTTAAATTAAAAGGGAATAAGATTAGAAAAGGGTTGGTATCTTTGGAGAGACTTTTTGATAAACATGAGTGATTCATTAAACATCAACAATCAGAATTAGATTCTTCTACAAAAATTGAGCAAGTTAATATAAGAACAGAGGATGACCCCAAGATGATAAATATTGGGAAATGTTTCTCATTGGAGGAAAGAGAAAAGTTGGTGAGACTTTTTCATTGATACATTGGTTTATTATCATATTCATATGTTGATCTTAAATATTTTCAACCAAAGGTGGTGTAACATGGTATTCCTCTCAAACCAGGATCTTAACCTCACAAATAAAAATAGTGATAGTATAATCCCAAAATCTCAAGTATTATTCTTGCTGAAATCCAAAATATGTTGAATGTTCACATTATCTTTCCCATACATCACTCCACATGGATATCAAATATTATTCTTATGAGGAAAAAGAATGGAGAGATTTGTATTTGTGTTGAATTATACAATTTGAATCAATTGTCACTTAAGGATAATTACCCATTGCCAGTAATGGACCAAGTATTGTAGATTGTGACTGGTTTAGAGATGTTGTCTATGATAGATGGTTTCTCAAGATACAATCAAGTGGAGGTTCATGATGAAGATCAACATAAGATAGCCTACTACTCCATGGGGCACTTTTGTATATCGTATAATGCCTTTTAGACTGATTAATGTTAGTGATACCTTTCAAAGGGATATGGACTTGGATTTTTGAGATATTATTGGTAAGTTCATTTTAGTCTACCTAGATGATCTAACCATTTTCTCAAAAAAGTGCCAAGATTATTGTGACCATTTACAACAAGTAATTGAAAAATGTCATGAACATGGGATATATCTTAACCCCAAAAAATACATTTTTGGGGTTACATAAGGTAAGATCCTTGGACATATTGTATCTAAGGAAGGAATCAAAATTTATCTTGAATGGTTCAAATCAATTTAAAAGCTTACTCTACCATCAAGTAAAAAAAGAGTGCATTCCTTCTTTAGGAAGGTTAATTTTTTGCAAAGATTTGTTCCTAACTTTTCTGAAAAGATGCCACATTTTCAATATGATGAAAGTAAAATCAACTTTTCATTGGAACATGAATGGAATAAATGATTTTCATGAAATTAAGTAAGCCATAACACTTGCTCTTGTCCTAGTTTGCCCTAATTATACCAATAAATTCATTATGTATAGTTATGCTTCTGAGCATACCTTATCCACCATCTTGGTACAACAAAATGAAGAGGGGATTAAATCTCCTATATTATTCATGAGATGCCCTTTGAAGGCTCATGAGCTCAAGTACTCATCCATGGAAAAACATGTGTATGCTATGGTTAAATAAGTTAAGCATTTTAGATATTACATCCTCAATTCTCACACTATTACACTAGTACCAAATTCTACTGTTAAGTCTATTTTGAGTCAAAAAGAGTTTGGAGGCAAAAAAGGTAATTAGATCACCAAAATCTAAGAATATGATATGGAGATCAAGCCTACAAAACTTTTACATGGAAAAGGTTTGTGTTAACTCATGGAAGAGACCAATTTAGAAGATGTATCTAGTAATGAAGGAAATACAAAAGAACTTCCCATGGTCTTGTTTGTAAGTACAATAGATGAGTGGTATTCTAACATTGCTTATTTCCTCACATATAGAGAGTGTCAAAAACATTTATCTCACAAAGAGAAGAGGACAATTAAGCTCAAGGCTAACAAATTTTTCCTTTGGCACAATGATTTGTATAAGTAGAACACTGATGGAATATTTCTAAGATGTGTAGATAAGGCACAACAAGGTAAATTGTTGGAATATTTCCATGATTTGGCATGTGGAGGACATTTTTTAGCCCTGGTCATAACTCATAATATCTTTCGAATATATATTATTGGCCAACACTTTTTAAAGATGCATACACTTAGGTGCATAAATGTGAGAAGTGCCAACAATTTTTAAGAAAACCCAAGTTAATAGCTTTACCTCTCAAGTCAACAGTCATTGAAGAAACTTTTCAACAATGGGGTATCAATTTAATTGGTGTAGTGAAGCCATTGTTAAGTGTAGGTCATAATTATGTTCTCATAACTACATATTATTTTACCAAGTGGGTAGAAGTAATTCCAACCAAACATGCCACTTCAAAGCTTATTTGTAACTTTCTCAAAGAGAATATCATCATGAGATTTGGTGTGCCAAGAAAAATTGTAACTGATAATGCTACTTGTTTCACATCCCATGAGATGACTCAGTTTTGTTTTAAATATGGTATCATTTTATCTCATACTTCTAACTACTTCCCTCAAGGGAATGGTCAAGCCAAGCCAAGTAATAAGAATCTAGTAACTATCATCAGGAATTTGGTAGAAGATTATCAGAGAATGTGGCATAAAGCTTTATATGATGTATTTTGGGCTAATCGTATCACCCCTAAATGAGTGATTGGTATGTCTCTTTTTCAAATTTTGTATGGATTAAATGCAAAAATACCCATGACGTGAGAGTTGCCTACTCTCAGATTGGCTAGGTAAATTAAAAATGAAATGTTTGGAAGATATTTAGACAAGCATATTATGTACCTCACCAATAAATAGGAGCAATGTATAAAGGTATTGGATCATATTATTGAACATCAGAGTCATGTCAAGGTTTTTTTTGACAAGAAAGCTAAATCACAAGAATTTTGAGTTGGGGATCTAGTCCCCTTATGGGACAAAAGAAGAGAGCCAAAAGGAATGCATGGAAAATTTGATTCTCTATGGAGGGATATTTTTCTCATTCATAAACTTAGTGTACAGCACAATTTCTTCTTAGCATACCTAGATGCAACACCATTACTATTTCCCTATAGTGGGAAACATCTAAATTTTTTCACTTAGTAAATTTATAGATAAGTTTGTACATTTTGTATATATTTGTATATTATTTTTGGTTTTATTTGTCATTTTGTCTATCACTTGACTTTTTGGCCCAATGGAGAAAGGAACTTAGATTTTTGGGATTCTTTTTCCTTCAAGCATTTCATTTCAAAGAATGCTTGAAGGAAATTCCCCAGTCAGATCTAGTTGTTATCCTTGAATTTTAGTAGGATCAATTCAAGGGATAACCCATATAAAACTTATTTATTTCATATCCCATTAACTCTAAGCATGAAAAATGAGGCTAATCTCTACCTCTTTACATTTTTTTTCCTAATAAAGTTGATCTTTTGAGGTAATTTTGCATCCTATGCAATTTATAGATTTTTCTTTGAACTAAACTTTATTTCTTTCTATGCAAAGTCAAAAACATTTCTTGACTTTGCATGTGTTTCATGTTCTTTGTGTTGATTCAGAGAATTTTCTAGAAATTGCATATGCAAATTCAGAGAATTTTCTTGACATTGCATACGCAAATTCAAAGAATTTTCCTAAGATTTCATATGCAATTTCAAAGAATTTCTCCAATCTCACACATGGGACCCACCATCATGATAGTAATTAATTTCATATTAATTACCCTTTTTATATATTTAACTCAAATAATTTTATTTTAACCACTAATTTCTCTCTCTTTGCCATTTTTTAGCTCAAGTGCACCTTCTAGCCACCACTTTCAAGCTCGTGCACATATTACTTTGACACCCTTGTGATCAATTAGATTTTTTAGTTTGATTGTTTTTGTGTTTCATAAAAACCTTGTTTTGTTAATTTTATCTTATTTCAAGTAAGTCTCCCTTTTATTTTCTTCATTTTATGTTTTTTTTATTCTTATTTTTTATTTTAGGGTTTGTTTTTATTTTTCCCCAAAACCTTTTTTAAACCCCAACACTCTCTATGCATTCCAGAGAATTTTATCCAAAATGCATGGAGGAGTGATCCTTAGATTTCACCTAGTGCATAGTACACTTTCCCCCCATGTACTTTAGATAATTGTCTTTGAAGTGCACATCACCTAGTGCACTTCAGAGAAAATTCTCTAAAGTGCATAATTTCAAAGATCATGCCCCATGCACTTTGGATATTTTTCTCTAAAGTACACGTAACTAGATGCACTTTAGAGAAAATTCGTTGAAGTGTACGTAATTCTACACCTAAACCTTTCTCTCCCATGTAGTTTAAATAATTTTCTCTGAACTACACCCAACCTTTTCTCATGTAGTACAAAAAAAATTCTTTGAATTACACCAGAGTGATAAACCCATCATGCAGTTAAAATAATTTTATTAAAACTACATGTTTCCCAAAAAATGATGAAAAATGCTAATTTTGGATAATAAAATTTTCTTACTTGTAGCTATCTGATCAATGACAGACATTTCTCCAATAAGAAGACAATGAAGTAAAAGTATCAGGGTGTGTTCCTATTATCTGTAGTTGATTCAAATATGGATCAAATTGTGGATACAAAGATTGGTCATGTGGATATGGTTTAGTTTTTATAGATATTAGGAAGAGAACCCATTACACCTCATATGCAACTAGTACTTAATAGTGAAATTCGTTTGGCTGCTACATTTTTAGTATCAACACATGATTTTGAATTCATCTTGACCATGGCGGCACATTTTGATAAGGAAAGAAAATTAGTCAAGTATTTAGAGGGTAAGGTGATTATTCACCTTGATGAGTAATATTTTGATAAAAAAATTCACCTCTCTAAGATTGAATAATATTTTGATTTAACTATGGAATCAACTCAAGAATACTATGACAAAGATATTGAGAAGTGTAAGAAATAACTTAACTCCAAATGACTCAAGAATCCTTAGCCCGCCATTTCTAGATGGCCCACGTATTTATATCATAGTGATTTTTTGGAGGAGATAGGATATTTTATTACTCTCCTCAGTAGAGTGAAAGGGTTTTCTACTTCAAACATTTTTTAAGAATGGATGTATCAATACATTCTGTTTATCAAAAGAAACAAGTAAAGGATATTTTGGGGTAAACAAATTAGTGATGTTATTTGTAATCATATCTCTAAGGTAGATTCTTCACTCAAGTTTTACATGACTTCATATATTATATATGTTGAAGCTAGTATGAAGTCTTTCTTATGTTTAAATTCTATTGGTGAAAGGAAAAATGTTCCTGTATATGAGCACTATCCACAACTAACTCTAAAATAAATCATCAAGCATTATAGGAGAGTTAATGATGGTTTCTTTTATAAATTCATTTGCACTTTTGAGAAATAACATGAAAAGAATAGAGTTTTAAATTAGGCATGGGTGCATGTCAATAAGGTTGGATGCATTTTCTTACAATTCCCAACTTTTACATACATCAGGGTAGAGGATTTGATGAATAACCTTACATGCTACCCAGATACCCAAGTGATAAACTAATACTAATGGAGATGTATAGATAAGTGATGAATGTGCAAAAAAAATAATTAGATGCTCATAAGAAAGGTTTCAAATTTCCAATCAGTATTGGTCAGTACATAATTTCTACTACTACAAAGGATAAGACTATGAAAATTGAGTTGTAGTGGATTCTGCTTAAAAAATTCAAAAGTAGAGAAAACTTTGATTACATAATGATGAAGGAGAAGCTCAAATGTAATATCACCCATGTGTAAAAAATTGAAGATATTTGAGCAAAATGTAGAACTGATGAAGATATAAGGATACTTGATTATATTCACCTTATTGTTGATCATATTGTCAATTTGGAATTGACAAATATTCTTGGGTATTTGATAGATGATGGGAATATATTAGATTCTTCATATGAGGAAAATCAAGTGACTTCAACTCCTCTCCCTTCCATCCAATGGTTAGTTAAATAATCCACTTCTATTAGAGATAGATTTCAACCTATTCTTGAAATACCTAATGCTTAGTTGGAATATAAAGGAACTAAGTTGAAACATTTTAAAACTAGTTCTGAGGAAGAGTATGATGAAGAGACTGATAAGAAAAGATAGGAGCTGGGAACCAAGAACAAAGAGTATCCCTCTACCTCCAAAGAAAAGCCAAAATTTGTATTTGTCAGTAAAGGAAAGATGAAATACAAAGAATCAAGTGTCAAGGAAAGTGTTCAAGTGGAGAAAAAATAAATCCCAATCATAAGTGAGGCACCACCTCAATCAATAATATCACAAGTGTCTCAGCCAGTACTTTAATAGACTATATAAATAGAGACTACTCAATTAGAGGTTCCTTCGACTAAAGCTTCTCAAGCCACAATTTCATAGGTAACATTTTTTATAGTTCCTCCCATGAATACCACTATACAAGTTGATCCTATTACTTCTCAAGTTATTCTTTCACCACCACCTTCACCTCCTCGTGTCACATTTTTTCAAGTTCCTTCACAAGGTACACTAGACCAAGTTTGTGATTCATTGTCAAATCTACCTAGTCCTTCAAAGTCATTGGGATCCCCAACTAATTTATATTTCTCCCAAAAATAAATGGATAAGTTTATGTCTATACCTTATTTAAATACAACTTAGGTTCTTATCACTCTAGTGTCTAAAATGTCAATAAGAACTAAAGTGGTAGTTACTCTAACCTAAAATCCGCCTGTTATTACTACAATCCCATTGATGTCAACCCCATTACTAGATACCTCTATCACACTTCCTTCTATTCTAATTACTTCACAATCCATTGTCCCTCCCCAAGTATCCCAAGATTTAACATACTCTACCCAAGGAGATCCATCTCCTCTTCCTCCTTGGCTAAAATCATAAACACGTAAGAAGAAGATGATCAGTGGCACCGAAAGACTTTGATTTTGGTCAGCTTGTGCCAATAAAGCCCAAAATAACAAAGAAGGCCAAAACTATGTCAAGAGTAATATTTGAAACTAGGCACAAGTATGCCAAAGTTATAGTTCCTCCTAAAGATAGAAACATTAAAGATATTTAAGTGTTCAAATATGTAGTAGGATAAATATATTTTGAGAAAAAAATACATTAAAGTGCAAAGGAATATTCAAGCAATAATGGCCTCCTTGATGGAGTGATATGATCTTGAGTAATATTTGAAACTAGGCAAAAGTATGCCAAAGTTATAGTTCCTCCTAAAGATAGAAACATTGAAGATATTTAAGTGTTAAAATATGTAGTAGGATAAATAGATCTTGAGAAACAAACCTATTAAAGTGCAAAAGAATATTCAAGTAATAATGGCCTCCTTGATCGAGTGATATGATAAGGACAAGAAGATCAAGGATCAACTCAAAGTATAAGAAGAATAACCAACCTCTACTTTGATAAAAATCACCCAACCTTCTAAGTCTATTGACACTATTGTGCATGAAAATATTGAAAAAACCATTAACATACAGATAAAATTTGATCTTAGGGTCATGTGGTCAGTGCCTGGATTGAGAGATTAACAACATAGGGTACTCAAAGGTTGTGTTCTACTATTGGATTTTTGAAGAACCTGAGTGAAGTAAAAATTGAAATTTAGAAAATAATTAAAATACTCACTCATGATTTGGAATTGAATGAAAATGATATTAATATATGGACTCAACTATGCAAATTCAAACTAGAGAATTTGGTTGAGTAGAAGTTCATCCCAAATAGGAAAATGTTCATTGAATATAGGGAAGCTATGAAGAATAAAAGAGAATTTCTTGATAATATAGTTAAATATCTCAAATAATCTAAATATATGTGTGATAATAAGATGTTATATCTTGCAGATAAAATTAGAGAGTTTCCTTACCAAGTTAAAAAGATTCTCAAGAAATTATTCCTTGAGAGATTATTATTCAATAATTTACATCTTTGCTTCAAACAAAGATTGAAAAAGGTACTTTCACACTGTACTCCATCAAAAAATTATTTGAATTTCAAGTTATTTTAAATAAATTACAAAAAATCATAGACAAAAGTAAAGATTTGTTGGTTAACTTAGAAGATTTGATCACAAGGGTACTTGTGATCTCCAAAATTACATCCAGCCCAGATAATAGTGAGGTTCATGATATATTGAAGATATATGAGGAATTTTTAGAAAAGAATAAAAATGAATAAATTATTGTGTCTAAGGACACTTAGTTTACTTTTGTAATTTTTCATATGTAATTTTGTTCAATGTAGATTACATGTAGGAAAAGTACAGTCCTAAGTCAAATAGGACTCTATTAATGAATAAGTCAATGTATTTATGTTTTTCCTATTTTTTTCATAGTTCCTCTCTATAAATACGAGGATGCTCTTTGTAAAAAGGATCATAATTTTTTGTAGAGGGGAAATTCTATTGAATTGAGAAACAATTTTGAAACTTTGTGTTTATGTTGTAGATCAAAAATTCATTCAATATAAGAAAATTAAGTGATATTTTAAACTTTGTGTTGAAATATACTTGTGGTGTATTGGGAATGTTCTTTTGTATTTTCCATTACATTTTATTCTTATTTGAGTGAATTGTGGTGTGAAATTTCTACAAGATAGAAGGTGCTAGGAAGCTAATTTTGGAGTCTTTGAGCTACTTTTTAGTTACTAGGTTTATGTTCACATTGAAAGTGAATTATTGAGGAGAATTTGTGCTACCAATTATTATTTTTTGATAATTTTTATCTTTGTTGGAAATAAGGTGAATAATTTGGGCTGCACCTTATTCTATCTTTCAAGTTTATTCTACTGATATTATTATTGTTAATCTTTTGACAAACAAATATTAATATTGGTTATATTTTGTTCATCAAGTGTTCTTAGATGTTCAAAGTATATCAAAAAGAACGGAAGGAAGTTTTTGATTGAACATCAATTCTAAAAAAAGAGAATTGGATTATATGACAACACCCATTATGATAAAATCATTATAAATAAGTGTAAATAATTAAGTTTTGTGTTAGTTAACAATAAAAGGGAGCCTCCCCTTTCATTGAGGAGAGATTTTATCTCATCACCCTATGGCTAAAACAACCATTTCACTACCATTATGTCAATGAAAAAATATTCACCTAATAAATTTGACCTTATAAACTGATTGTATACAACTATGACATCACTCTGACACCACCATATCATCTCTTCCATCTAGACATAGTTACTTCAACTAAAAAACACTCATCTCTAGCCTTTTAGGACCATTTAAAGAAAATAAGAACAATACTTTATTCTCTACTAAAAGGAGTCTCTTAAGAATCATAGATATAGATATCATTTGCACCATAATGATCTAAAATAAAGTGAAGATAGGAGTGGCCCACAGCTCCTCAATAACCATTAGAATCCTCTTATATCTTTAAGATTTATTGATTTTGTTCTTCTTCTTCTTAGTCTGAGCTATGAAAATTAGTTACTTTTCTAAATCACCCTTATTCTCTTATAATATTGGATTGACCATACATGGAGACAACATAGATTCATGACATACCTTTTCATCTAAAGAATCTACCTTGTAGTTAGGAACCTCATCATTAGGCACTGATAATTGATGTTCTATGTATGATGCATTCTCAACAATGGTAGAATGTTCGCTTATATCCATACACATCTTAGAACTAGCCTAAACTAGTACCTTGGTTTTATTCTTGAGTTTGGTCTCTTCATTCTCAACATGAGCAGACAATGAGACCCCTTGGCATTCTTCAAATTTTGTAACATTCTATACCATATAAAATAGATTACTTAGACCTATAGTCTCACCGTGACTCATACTTGTCACCTTTGGCTTCCATGAGTTTAATTTCCTTCTACCTTACATTCTTGGAGCCTAATTGAACTTATTCTGATTTGTAGACCATTGCTTGTAGAATCTAGCAATGTGACCAATATTTTCACAGTTGTAGCAAACAATAATTATTGATGGAAACTCAACTTGTCTTACCTTAAATGGATAATGTTTTTCAAAGTGTCCCACATTATTAAATTTTAAACACTCAACCTTGCTCACACATTTTGATTGATGACCTCCATCATAGTTTTATGCAAATTCATTTCTAACAGGTCTCTTGCATTCTCTAGATCTATGCCCAAAATGATTAAAAGTATAGTAGTAACCATTGAAAAATACATACCTCATGACATTTGGTTATCTAATCTAATTTTCCTTCACTCTTCTAGCACCTTCATTCCTTATCTAATTACTTGTATTCAAACATGGATCTACCTTTCTCTCATTGACATTCATGTCAACTTGAGAAGTAAATTTGGGATCTTCATTAAAACCCAATCTAGATCTATCACTAGGTGATTTTTTACTCTTTAAGAAATCATCTAGATCATTAGAACTTTTATCAAACTTGACAAATGATTTTAACTTACTTATAGATTTCTCTAACTCATCTTTCAAAGACATAATATCAGAAGCATACCTTGAACATTGATCCTCTTTATCTTTGAGGCTTATAGATAGGACTTCTAATTTACAACTAAGATGCTTGACTACATCTTTATGCTCCTTTGTGTCTTCATTTATTTTTACCTCATGCACACAAAATTGTTCCTAATAGTCTTTGATTTTAGATATCATCTTCTTATTGATCTTCTTCTTAATATTGAGTTATTCAAGATCATTCATCAATTCAATCTCATAGTCCACCTCATCTTCATCACATTTGAATCACTCCAAGTAGACTCATTTTGATGTGAGCAACTTACCTTCCTCAGCCATGAAGAGTGCTCTATCTTAAGCAGGACCATCATTTTCATGACCATACTCAAAGTCACTAACTTCAATTTCATATGATGAGATGCAATCTATATGTAATCATAAATGTATCATGTCTATAAATCAATCTTAGATCAAAGAAGATAGATTATACCTACACTTTTGATTTGGATACACTTATTAAGTGGGAATATGACCAATATGGGGATCCACTAGACCTGATTAAGGGATCACTTGTCACAACATATCATGATAGGAAGGGTTCTAAAGCCTGCAGTCTAACATAATTTCATAACAACCCTAATGGATTCCTAAGTTTTAAGGCATTCACTTATTCTAATAACAAGAAAGTAAATCTAATATAGTGAACTTGAAAGCTTATGGCATAAAGTGGGGGTTAAAAACAATAAAACAAACAAGTAAACTACACATGTATTAGAATATATATACTCACATCAATGTATAAAAAATCCTAATACATGGGAAAAGAATAAAAATTCATTATCTATCTACTCTTACAAAGGAAAAATAAATTTAGGAATACTTACCTTTGAAGATGAACCCACTAAGCCTCAATCTCTCCCATAGCCAAGGTGCTTCACAAGATATTATTGTGGTATATAAGGATGACATAGATAAATTATATCTAGGATACACAACCTATCTAAGAATCCAAAATACTTCTCCATAAGACAAGATCCATATCTCCAAAAATTTATGGAACCTTAAGCTTTACTCCTCAAGTATAATGGTCAATAATTAGATGTTCATTTGCACTTCTTTGCTTTTAATTATTATCTTATGAAATGGTGAGAAATGAGTTTATATATATATAGGTGGATATTTCCCTAAATCCTCCTAGAAATGTAAGTTGTTCATGTTTGACCCAGTTGACCTAGTGTGTTTTTAAAGACAATTCACTAGGCCTGAGCTAGGTTGACCGAAAGGCTAACAAGCTAATACAATGAAAAATACCCCTAAACTATACTGGGTCAACCCAATTGACCTAGTACAATCAACTGACCAAAAGGGAGTTAAGGTAAGAAAATGATGGATAAGGGATGACAACTAAGATTAATGGGTAAGACTAAGAAGAATAATCTTAAGGTAAATGGTTTTGGGAGACAAGTGTGTAGATGGTAAGTACCAAAAGGGAAAACAATCTTATGAATCACCAATGGTCTACCCACCCCTTTTTTGGTTCACCCTTTAAGGCATACACTCAGAGAGATTGAGACTCGATAGGTTCCTACAAGATACAAAGTGCTAGTAATCAATAAAATTTTGAAAATATTATGTGTATACATATTCCCCACTCGAATCTAATGATGTGTCATGTAAGTGTAACAAGGGATGGTGCTTTGGGATAAAACATGATAACACACAACATTAATGTTAATTAAAGTGTAGTAATTATCAAATAAGATAAATGCAAGGGCTAATTTAAAAACACATACCTTTAACTTACCTTAGTGTCATAGATAAATAAGTAGACTAAAAGAGATGTGAAGGTGTCTAATGTAGAGAAAACTAGATGAACATGTAGAATTTAGTGCAAAAACTCATTTGTTTTTGGAATATAGGCAAATGGTAGTGAAAAAGAATCTCTACATCATCACTAATCTAATGCATTTTATGGTTTTTAAAATGGATGAGTATAGACAATGATATGGGTAAAATAAGGAATCAAAGTAATAACTAGGTCGACCCAGTCAAGCTAGTAGGCTAAAATTGGTCAAAATCCACATTGTCAACCCAATAGGTGTGTGTTGACCTTGTACATTTTGTAAACTTCTAACCTAGTATAGTTTGATAAATGAACTAAAAATTCCAAAATGATAATGCATTACTAGGGATGGGAAACTAAGAGGGTTGACTTAGATTTTATTAAGGCAAGATTAAAATATTAAAGGAAAATGAATGACAAAAAGATGGCAAGTGAATGATAAATGATGTAAAATGAATGACAGATGATATGAAAAAAATTAAAAATGATAGGAAATAAATGACAAATGATTGGAAAACATGTAAATTATTTTGTAAATCATGTAAAACATAAATGAAAAAAGGGAATGTAAAACATACTAAATCATGTTGGGAAGCATGTAAAATATAAATGACAAATGAAATATCCATGCAAGAAAACTTGAACAAAGATATGTAAAAAAGTGAAAAGTAAGATCATATAAGATGAGTGTGTCAAATTAAGGTTAATAAAGTATAAATAAGTGAAGATGAAATGTAAGTCAAAATGTAAGACAAACATGAATAAGTCATAAATAAAGAGAAACATGTAAAAATGCCAAATGTCATATGTAAGATAAGTTAAGTCCACAAAAATCAAATAAGAAAATGATGGAGAAATGAAAATAAAAATCTCTAAAGGATGAAAAATTAAACTTAGTTCTTTTTCTAAGATATAATGTAAGAAAATGCAACCACCTAATGACATGACTGATATGATAATGAGATGATATGGTAAATAAATGGTGTAAGTGTGTACTCCATAGTTGCTCCGACATGTTTTTCTCTAAGGATAGATAAAATTGAAATAATGTAATGATAGCATGTTTTTAAGAGGTGAATAATAAGGAATAATAGAAGAGGTAAAACAAATTTATAATCATAATTTTCCTGTCAAGGGGGGAAAGGAAATGGGTGAAAGGGATAATGAAGGAAAAACCAAGGTAGAGGACTCTTTATCAAAGTCAAGACACTCAAATTAGGTTTTTTTAAATAAGAGGAATTTAAACCTTAAGGACTATTAATAAATTTTCTTAGCTACACAAGTCTTAGGTAAATAAATGAAGTATATAGATCATCCCATGAAGGCTATATGAATGAAACATAAAAATGAATCTACCTCCCCATAACATGTTCCTTGTTCCTTAGGACCCCTTATAGAGTCATAAGTCTACTATAAAGATTGGGTACTTGCATGAACAATTAGGTAACACCATAGAGGTTTTTTAAAATTTCCCTATTCTAATATATTAGCTTACTACACCCCAAAGGGCAATGGTTTTATGTGAGGCCAACTATGGAGTTTGAGCTTTAATTATAGATTAGAGATGTGCTTGTAATCACTTCTTTTGGTGTGATTTTGAATTTTGAGATTTTTATGTTTCCTTTTGAATATCATTGAATTTTTATTCAAATGATTTGGCTTTTAAATTTCTTGATGGATTTTTCTATTCCTCCTCTTTATGGATTTGGAATACCAAACATGGGTGTTAAAGATGAATTTCATTTGAATATTTGGGACAAGGTTGATAAGAGAGAGAAATTAAAATATCATAGGGTCTAAGAGTCTCATAAATCAAGGTGAAATAAAAGTTCTATCTTGAATTCAACCTTTTTTATCCAATATGGATTGAAAGGAAGGGGAAATCAAGAGGAATGACACATGGAATAATTTAAATTACTTTAAATCACAAAAAATATGACAAAGGGAGAAAGGGATACAATGAGAGTAAAGCATGATTATTTATCATAAGAATGAGTGAAGTGGAGGAAAATATGCTAACATTAATTATTTGTGCAAATTCCATCTATCAAAAGAAGTAAAATATAAAGTTGAGAACAAGGATCAAAAACATTTTCTTGTAAAAAAGAATGACAAGATGGAAATTTTATGAGGAGGGCTAGGTCCTATCTATGGTCTTATATTGAAACTCATAAAAGAGAAATTAATAATGGTGCAAAAAAGAAACATTCTAAATAAGGGAAGAAATAATCATGAAGCTACGAAGGCAAAAAATGACATAAAGAGACTAAAATGAAAGAGAGACATAAGAACTACAGTGAAAGCAAATGCCAAATGTAATGTGTAATAAAACCAAAAAATGTAAAGGAAGACAATGATGATATTAAAATGAAAGGTAAAGAAAGAAATATGCACCAAAACAAGGAAATATGAGAAAAAAAGAAACAATCAAGATCTATGTTAATGTCTATATCAAAGATGAGCATGTGAAATACAAGTTTATAATTCTTGAAAACTTTCTTAAGGATGAATTTGGTTGTTATTGTGAAATGTAAAATAAGAGTGGGTATCGTAAGATGACCCAAAGGGTAAGTGGATGTAGGGATGGGCATCGCAAGATGACCCAAAGTCTGAAGGGACTGATGGATGGGCATCACAAGATGCCCTAACATGTGAGTTAGAATGAAGTAATATTTAACTATTATAATGATTTGTATTGGGTTAGTAGGTGCATTTGGAGATAGGTAAATGTGTTTGATTTTTATATTTGAAGAATGTTCAATGTGACATATGATGTGTAGGATAGGTATGAGGAGGTAAAGGAGGACCATGTACGATATGATTTGGATTAGGAATTTGTATTAGGTACTCTTTTGGTTAATATAACCTAAGAGGTTGAGATTCAATGGATACAATGCTATGTTTAAATTTTTTCATGTTTTTTATCATTTCCTTATTGGTGTAGGAAGAAGAATCAACTGTGGTTTAAACAAAATTAGTAGATGAGGTTTGTTTATTAGGTAGTTGATTTTGATGTGATTATGATTCTTGAAATTGAATTTGAAAAGCTTGAAGATAGTATTGATAACATTTTTTTGTGATAATATCAAGATTGAAATGCAAACCAACCAAGGAAGAAATAAAAAAATGGTGTAGATCATGATAATTCATATGAAAATGACCTATATTAGCATGCCACCAACAAAATTTATCAGGATTTTACCATTTTGAAGGAGGTTTGGAAGGATCAAAGCTCATAGGTTTAGAGGGTGGAAATTTATTCTTAAGTTGTTCTAAACTCAAGGGATGGTGGGTTGGGTTAAAATTAGTTGAATTGGATGCTCCACTTTGAGGTTGGAGAGGCTTGGAGGAATCAATGTTATGATAAGATGATTGGAAAGGTGCTTTAGTAGTTGTTTGAGATGGTTCAAATTGATTCATAAGAAACTCTTGTCATTTTTCTTGGTCTAAGGCTTCTTCTAAAGTTTTAAAAGAGTGTCATCATTCATGTTATGGTCCACTTTATGATCAAGATAATTCCATTTTTTATGAAAGTGTGAGAATATTCATTAGGAATTTACATGGCATTGATGAAATGGCTAAGGTAATTTTTATAAAGCTCATCATGTTGGAATTCCTTCACTAGGGCATTGACCAAATCTTATAGTTGTAAGATGGAATGTCTAGGAATTTGGTTGTAACATTCAAGTGCATCTCTCAAAAAAAAAATTTCCAATATATTGGTGGTATAAAAGGTGTTATTTTGGACCCATTCCTTATAGAGGTTAATAAATGACTTAAGAAAGATAGTAGAGTCCTTAATACCATTATGTGTGATAGTTGGAGAAATGTTTCCAATATTTATGGATGCAATGAATGGGGCTAAAGGTTCATTTTGGAGATGTTGAATCCTTTTTTTATTCATTGGAGGTTGAGAGATGATATTCCCATTGGCATATCTACGAGGAGGAGGGATAAAATTTTGATTTGGTTGAGACATGATGACTTGAGGTGGTTGAATAATCATGTTGCATAAATGTTGTTACATGTTCATCACTTGAGATTGATTGGTTTTTTGCATTATGTTTATTTATTATATGACTTGTACAAGAAGTTGAGTTATATCAATAGGTGGGTTGGTGTTTTTAAGAGGGATATTAGTGTTTATGGGAGGAGGATTATTAGTAGGTGGAGGATTTCCAATATTAGTGTTAGTTTCCTTATGTGTGGTAAAAGAAGAAGGAAGCTTGGTAAAGCTACCATTATTTTGAGGAGTGTAAATAGTATTATCATCAAGGTTTTTGAATAACTGAGAACCATCTATATTATCAATTTGAGTGGTTTAAACCATGTTACTTTGGGAATTAATGAGACTTGGTGATCTTGTTATGGGTGTAACAAGAGGATTGTGAACATTGGTTGTAAGGGTATGAGTGTTGATAGGAGAGGGATTAGTTGGTGGAAGATTCCTAAAATTGGTATTGGGAAGAGGATTGGGATGAATGACCTTAACTACACTACATTATGTAGTGATTGGTTTTGGTTTAGGAGAAGAGGAAGGAAGAAATTTGATAGTTTCATCTGAAGTAATTAAATAAGTGAGGTTATTATCCAAATCATTAACTATGCAATGTTCTTGACTAAGAAAATGATAAACAAATGTCATCATGATGAAATAAGACTAGATAACCACATACGGAGAATAAAAAGTGACAAAAAATAGTACAATATTGATTAGGTCAATCCTATATAATTAATAGAGGCTATAAAAGGTACATGGTTGACAAGGTCAACCCAATACAATAAATAGGAAAGAAAATAAATTTGATAACAAGTTATGAACTAAAACAAGACAATTTTTATAGCTAATCTATGAAAGTACAAACTAAAGGGAAACAAACAGTCAATTGGATCAATGTTGGCTAATTTAGTTGAATCACATAATACAACACCTTACACTAACACTGGCTAATGAAATTTTTTATGCACATAATTAAGTAAAGATCAAGTAATCAACTTAAAAAGTAAATAATTAAATAATTAGTCAACCTAAATGTCTATTATATTATTAATATATGATTTTTAATGTGATTGGAAGTTGGCTATAAGCAAGGTACTATATAGTAATATAAATATGGTTTCAGGTAGTTTGGGTTGAAAGGGACTATAGTGGTTATGATATAGGCTTGGTATGAGGTCCTACTCCATCAATTCACATAATAAAATGACAAGGGTGTTAGGTAATTATCCATAATATGCCATTAACCATACTTTATACTTGGCCAGAGTATCAAGTCGGTTTCCTCCTTGGTGATGAAATCCAAGTAGGTTGGCCTTGGTAGACAAAATATTAAAATGCTTGTTTATATTTTTTTGATTTGATTGTGTGTGCATAAAATATAAATATTGAAACTAAATGGTTAATCAAAAACCCTTAATTAGACTATGTGAACTATTCTAAGCATGCAAGTAATAGGAAAATAAAATTTTGAGCTAATTAATAATAGATTTGAGGTTAATTCCAATTTGAAACAAGGTATAGTGTTGACACTATATGCACAAAATATAATAGGGTTGATAGGTTAAAACATTTACTATGGAAGCAAGGTATAAAAATGTACAAGGTCAACTAGGGTTGACCTGGTTATTTTAGATAACATAAAACATAGAATTGGGTTGGCAGTGTCGAACCAATCAACTGTGTAAGAGTAGTTTTAAAGATTACAAACTATGAAAGGAAATATGTAAAATAAATAAATAAATAGGTATAAACAAAAATTTATGGATTAGATATGAAATGAAAGAATATTTTTGATGAATAACCTTGAAGTATTATTGAGAAACCTGTAAACTAGGTCGATAAGATTGATCAAGCTATGCAAGAACCTATTATAGAGTGCTAAAAATATACAGGGTTGACTGGGTTGACTTAGTAGGCTAAACTAGATGTCTAAAAGGATATAAACCTATATTGAGTTGACCAAGTTGATCTAGTTACCTATTTTTGGAAACTTACGCATATAAGTTAGAAAACTAGGTCGATAGAGTTGATCTAGTATGATAAATATAATGACAAAAAGTGAAAATAAGTGAAATAAATATTACAAGGATTAGTTTCACATCAAGTTCACCAGCATGTATGTAATCATAAATACATCATGTATATAAATCAATCCTAGCTTAAATAAGATACAACATACCTACACTTTTAATTGGGATACACTTGTTAAGTGGGAACATGACCAATATGGGGATCCTCTAGACCCGATTAGGTGATCACTTGTTACAACATATCATGCTAGGAAGGGTTCTAAAGGATACAATATAACACAATCACACAACAACCTTGATGGATTCCTAAGGTTTAAATCATTCACTTATTGTAATAACAATAAAGTAAATCTAATCTAGTGCACACCAAAGCTTGTGGCACAAAGTGGGGGTTAGAAACAATGAAACAAACAAATAAACTAAACATGTATTAGAAGACATATACTTACGTCAATGTATACATAATCCTAATACATAGGAGAAGAATATAATTGTATTATCTATCTACTCTTATAAAGGAGAAATAAAGTTAAGAATACTTACCTTTAAAGATGAACCCGACAAGCCTCAATCTCTCCCTTGGCCAAGGTGCTTCGCAAGAGATTTTTTGGTATGTAAAGATGAAAAAGATAAATCATATCTATGATACACAACCTATATAATCATCCAAAATAATTATCCATAAGACAAGATCCATATCTCCAAACAATGTATGGAACCCTAAGATTTATTCCCCAAGTAGAATGGTAATAAGAAAATGTTCATTTTCACTTCTTTGCTCTTAATTATTCTCTTATGAAATGGTGAGAAATGAACTTGTATATATAGGTGGATCTTACCCTAAATCCTCCCTAAAATTTTGGTTATAAAAGGTCAACTTAGTCAACCTAGTGTGTTTTTAAAGACAATTCACTAGGTCTGAGCTAGGTCACTCAAAAGGCTAACAAGCTAAGAAAGTGAAAAATACCCATAAACTATACTAGGTTGACCTAGTCAACCTAGTATAGCCAACTGACCAAAAGGGAGTTAAAGGTAGAAAAGGATGGATGAGGAATGATAAATAAGAGGAATGGGTAAGATTGAGAAGAATAATCTTAGGGTAAATGGTTTTAGGAGACAAGTGTGTAGATGGAACATGGCAAAAGGGACAATAATCTTATGAAACACCAATGGTCTATCCACCCCTTTCCTAGTGTACCCCTTAAGGCATGCACTCAAAGATATTGAGACTTTACAAGTTATTACAAGATACAAAGTGTTAGTAATCAATAAAATTTTGAAAATATTATGTGTATACACAATCTTCTTTGGTGTAGAGACTCTTCTTGTCCTTGATTTACTTCTTCTTTTTGTGAAACCTTCTGAATCCCTTTTTGCTTTTATCAAACCCAAATAATATCTTGCCATCATCATGACCTTTATCATGATGTTCATCATCATCATCATTATTTTACTTATGAGGGCACTTATTATCAAAATGTCCTATCTCACCATAATTGAAGTATTTGAGGGGTAGTTTACCCTTATACTTACCTAAACCTATTTTCAATTTTCTTGAAATCAAATCAATTATTTCATCCTCATCTATATTAGAAATGTTATCCTTTTTGGGTTTATTACTTTGGAACTTATTATTTGGATTCATATCTATCTTGAATATTACTTCCTTATTTGGTGGTATATCATCATTATTCCTCATCTCATAGGTAGAAAGAGTTCCATGTAATTGATCCATCTTTAACTGAGTAAGATCATGACTTTCTTCTATAGAAAATACTTTTCGATCAAATTTGAGGGATATATAACTTAATAATTTTTTAACCATAGTAGCCTCTTCAAGGTTCTCTCCAAGACCTCAGATGATGTTCACAGTCTCATCAACTCTCTATAGAAAGGAAGCCATAGAATCTTCTTCATTCATCTTAAGATTTTCAAATTGCCTTTTATGAGTATGTAACTTAGCAAGTTTGACCTTTGAATATCCTTCATAAATGATCTACATTTTTCCCATATATCTATATAAAATTTATTAGGATTAGCTTAGTGTATTCAATCTCTAAAAGACCACAAGTGGTAGCATTCATTCCCTTATAATTTTTCTCAAACAACTTCTTGTCTATAGTACTAGATGGAGGAGTAGTAGGAGAAACATAACCATACATAATAGATTACCATACATCAAACCCTAGGGACATAATTTATGTCCTCATCTTTACACTCCAAAATGCATAATTAGATCCATTGAACATGGGTGCTTGCTTAGTAGAGAAACCTCATTGTTGATTACCCATATTGTACCTTGGATCAACTTCAAGTTGTCAAGCCTTTGCCAAATGACCTGATCTAATACCAATTATTAGAGGTGCAATAATTAATATGGTGGGGTGAATCAGCGAGCCTAGATATTTTAATTATAATTTTAATCCTTTCAAACTATTAGACAATCAACATATATCAACTTGATCAAGCAACATTAACAAGAGAGATTTCATTCATTGAATGCATACACAAGATCAAACACACAACAAATAGTTCCTATGAGAAACCCTCATGGGGAATAAAACCCACTCTAAATTATACAACATATGGACTACCTATCTTATAATAAATTACAAACAAGAGATTGGTCAACTCCTTTAGACCATAAAACCTTGATCAAATCCTTCGGATGAAAAGTCTTTAGTGAAACACCTATTTCACAAGGATCAACTACCCCTAAGGAAGATCAAGTAATTTAGACCCTAATTTGAACACATCCACCTTATAAATAATGTATTTAACATCTTATTATGGATCTCTATTTTCTAACCCTTGCATAAATTCCCTCTCTATCTCATACATGCCTCCCACATAGGCAAGCCACAATCTCTCTCCTTCTTCACTCAAACTATCCTCATATGCACACTCAAACCTCTTTTCATATCCTCAAACTACAAGATAAATTTTTTGACATAATAAATATGACCTACATTTCATACACATATTCATCAATATGCTCTTCTCATCAATTCATCAATTGGGTACTCTACCTCTCCTTCACTCCACAACTCTCACATACACCTTGCATGAGTCTCACTCACAAGTCTAGAAATCATCATCTTTGATTTCACTATATATAGAGATATAATGATTATCAAGATTAAAATATTTAATATCATACAAAAAAAATGACTTCACTCTTAATGAATTTTACATGGATCACACTTTAGCACAACTCTCTTTCAAATAGGCCTAAGTCACCTTTTAGGTCCTATGAGGACCCATTCACCTCTTTGACACTTATGTAAGAAAATTAAGAACATAATAAAAATTTCCAACTCATTAACCCATGAAACATGATCTATAATTCCTCCTTAAGTTTAAAAAACAATCACATTACCCTTATAATTAATCATAAATCACTCAAACAACATTATATGCACATGGTCACTTTGAACGAACACACAATCACCTTCTAAACCTTTGTTCATACTACATATGATTGGTAAAACCTTAATAATAAAAACATATGATCCTAATGGAGTATAAAACATTATAAAATATATAATTCATCATTAAACATTGAAACAACATTAGAATGATCTCAATTACCCTTCTCAGGTTACTTGCAGAATATACTCAAACATACAGTCAACTTTGGAAATAAATATATTTGTCTATACATACATTCAAACCTTAAAATTTATATTTTAAAATGATTCTTGTATTAATATATAAATTTAATTTTTATGCCATGGTAAAATTATTCATATATCAAAATTTATGGCTCAAAAACTAGAAACTGGTCTTTCCTTTGTTAAATTTAAATATTTGAATCCAAACGGTCACAGTTAAACATCAAACACTATTCTCACATATTGTGTCCTTGATTATTTATATAAATAATTAACCATAAATATTATTGTATTTATATTTACCTTCAACTCATATTTAACCAATAATAAATTCTCAACCTTGAACATGTTGACCTCATCTTGTGCAATCTTGCAATATTGACTCATTGTACATCGTCAATCTCTATGGATCAGTCAGGTCTTTATCTTATAGTGTTCACCTTTTGATATTGATTATAACCCCTACAATCATTAAATTTTGCACAATCACATGTATCCTAATCAATTATACTATTAAACATCATGCACTTCTTACCATCTTACTCAACATGCACAATTAGATCAAAATTGTATGATTACTAGCATATTATTAGATCTTAGAAGAAGCTCAATCTTCATCTCTTTTAACCAATAAACACTTTAATATATTTTAATTAATGAAAACCATATATATTTATTATATTATCACATATGAGCCGTTATATCTTCATTTTTTCATGTTCTTTATCTTCATGAAAAAATAGACTATGTATAAGAACCATTACAATCTGCTTAGAAGGTCAACTTTGCACCTCCATATCTTTTGCTTCACTCAAGTGCATGTTTTGAAATTTGAAACATATGATATCCTCACATATAAAAATAAAACCATGTGTCAATATTATCCTAGAAACCTCACAAATATGAGATATAATTTAATTAAAAATCTCTCTCATATTTATCTATTCACAGAACCAATAATGCCTAAAACTATTTGGAAAGGCCAACTTTGCACATGCATAGCTTTTGTCGCACTTCAGTTCTTGATCTAAAAGTTAGAAAAAATTAGTTAGGCATAAAATTTAATATAAAAATATGATTAGTTTCTCTTGAAAAATCCACACATGTGATATATGCCACCATTAATATTCTTACTTGGCTCTTCTTGCCACATTATAAATTTGGCCAAGTATGGGAAAACCCTGTCAAAATGCCTAAAAGCCTAACTTTTCACTTACATATATTTTATCATGCTTCATCATTGGAATAATTTTAAAATATAAAATATGGAATAATTTGATAACAACCATATGACCAAGTCCCCTTGACTCATCCACATGTGGAAATTATGATGTCATCAAATTGCCTACTCAGATTTTCTACCATTGGACTCAAAATGTCTAGATGAGAACAATGATGAACCAGGTGAATTACACTCATGCACACAATATCTCCAATCATCCTTAACCATTTATAGGACCCCTTTCACATCATTCATACTTTATAATCATCCATAGTCATCTCAAACCATGTCAAAACTAAAGATCAACCAATCATCCTTCAAGCATACTAAGACAAACACATTGCACATTTTGTCATTGCCACTTAGACTATCAAGGCACTTCATCCACTCACCAAGACACCTATATGACATAATTTAAAACTCTCCAATAACCTATTAGTCATGGCTTAGTATTTTTGGCATGAAATTTTGGTATCATATCCTAGTTTTTATACTGGGAGCTCTAGATGAATTGTTACTTTGAGATTATGGTTTTTTTAATCTATTGAGATCTAACAACTATCATGTTATTGTGATAAATGAGGTAGTGATAGTACACCTAAAATATCTATTCAAATTATTGGGATCTTTTATGATAAATATATTTTAGGCTTTGTGAGTGGTATCTATACTTGATGAACCCATGTTATCTTGGAGATTACATTAAAATATCATGAATGGTGACACCATTTTAGTTGTTATACATATGGAAGTGATAGCTAGGGAAGCATAATTGGTATGATTTATGTTATGAGTTATATTTTTTGAGTAATATATCCTCCTCAAATTTAATCCTAAACTTATGATCAACTTAGATATTAAGTTAGTTTCTTGAAAACAACAACTAGATTTTTTTTTTTGTACCCCATCTTTGGTAGTGGTTAAGATGTTGACATAATAGTACTACTTCCAAGGATTTATAAATCTATGAATTATTAAAACTTATTTTTATCATTTATGGTGTTGTATATTTATTTTATTTTTAACCTTGGAGGTAAACCAATTGTGAATACATATTGAGTGCATAAACTTTGATATGATTATTTGAGTCCATCCTATCAAATTAAGTAGCATGGGTGGTGGCTTAATTCCTAGTTAGAGTGGAATATTATTATTTATGAAATTATTATTAATAATTAAGAGTTTTGGATATTATTTTACATTGATATAAAAAAAAATTGGTCAACATATCAGTCTCTTAGAGAATCTATGGGAAGACATCATTGCTTTAGAGGTGTCTCAGAGGTGCCTTGTTAAGAAGGACCTCAAGTAGAGTATAATTTGTATGAATTTTGGAGGATATATTGGAAGTAATATCCATGTTATTTTAAGTTTATTGATTTAATTATATAAATTCCTCTTGGTTAAGATTGATTCTAGAGTGGTGTACCTAGTGGAGTGGGTTACTTATGTGAGTGATTTGATAGCATGTAGGTAAGATAAAATTCCTGCAATAGCTAGGATAGGTGTACCTTTATGTATTTTTCTTGTGATCAGAGTATGACTCTATTTTTATAGATTATATTCTACCTATATAAATAATATAATATAAAATTAATTAATATTATCTTAACCTTGGATAGTATAAACCGTTTGAGATGACCGTCATCTAGTGATGTTGGTTAGTACATCCTTTTTGTACATATGTGTTGGGTATACACATGTAAGATTTGTAGCATGCCTTCTTGTATGTATGCATGTATTGAGGTTAGTAGTACCTAAATTAATTAACCTTACCACACCTTTATTTGTGAATTTTTGGATCATCTTGGCATTTGGTTGAAATAGTAGTAAAAGTGTTGCATGCCCTATATTCTTGGGAAATTTTTGCATAGAGGATGCATTCTATAGTGTTAAACTTTATTGATCTTCTAGGATTGTCATCTTAAGTTAAATATTTGTACTCTATTGTTATTATTATTCAAATTCATCATCAATTGTGGTATGAGATGCCCAAAATGCCTTAAGCATGTGATTTTAGAATTGATCTATAGGAGTTGATTTCTAAGGCACCATACAATGAATATGTCTTTTGAGTCTTGATAATTATGATGTTGGTGTATGACCCTATTGATTTGGGGTGTTTTGTGGTACATTGAGTGTATCCTTGAGAGCACATATACCTTCTTGGAGTTGGTTGTGGCTAGTTGATAAGAGTCTTGAATGTGAGTTTAGTTTCCATGATTAATTAATGTCTAACCTAGTTCATGAGTTCATGGACAAAATGTTTCTATAACCTTTTTATTAATTAGATCAAAAAACCTAGATGAAATTTAGATATTTTATCTATAAATAAAATTATCTAAGACCTCTTACATTATATATTAGGTTTTTTGCAAGCATGTGGTGCTTCCCACCCAAGTAAGAAAGTTTGTGTGTGTGTAATTGAGATTTGCATTAGATTGACAAAAAACCTTAAAAGAGGGGATCTTGATAGATTCCTTAGTGCTTAGTGCCACCTTTGAGTGATGGGTGGCCTCCTCATGATAAAGGAGGATATTCCATTCTATTCTATTTTGGCTTCTATTGTGATAGGAGGATAAAGATGGATGGGTGTTCATTATACTCCCTATGATTGGGAAGAAGTATTGTTTAAACAATTAGCCAGTGTTGAGGTGATTTAATAATCTCTCTCACCATCCTAATATGTTAATTTTCCATGGATTGTACCACATATTATATGATATTAAAAATATTTCCGTTGATCAATGGCTTATTTCCTTAGTATTGTTGGCATCATTCCTTAGCATCTAATGAGAGGTAACCTTATTTTATTTTGGCTAAAAAGGTACATTGATAAATTAGTTTTATGCCTCTTGTGGTTTAATGTCTTCCTCCTATAGAGGGAGGTGTGATGTGTTATTACCACTTTTAGGTTGGGAAGTATGTGTGGCTGGGTAGCTGAGAGTTGAAATGCTTTACTTTTACCCTAAGAGGGTATTGGTGAGGGTGGTCTTCTAAAACCCCATTGTTTAGCATTATTATGTTTAACTTATGAAATTTTATCACATTATGTGGTGAACCTTAGTTTCATTTCAATTCCATATTTCAATTTGTAATTTGATTGAAATCATTTGTTTATGATTTTTTTTCTTATGATGGGTTTCAATATTGTCTTGTAATTTATTATTGTTTTCAGCCTTATTGATTTAGAACTCATAGTTTTCATTTTAATTCAGTTTTGGATTGATTTGGGTGACTTATCCATTTTATCTATTTTACCTTTGATTATATAAGTTGTTTAACCTTGATTTTACTCTCTCGTGTGGATTAAGTTGTGATTTTATATTTAATTTACTTATTCTTTGATTGGATTAGATTTTCCACTAGTTAAAATGTTATGGTTCTAATGAACCTTTTTTCCACATCTTCTACCTTGTGTGAGTATGGGAGTAGTAGGTGAGAAGTATCGAATTAACTTAGTAGATGAGATAATATGTTATTGTAGCATGTAACTTGTTAAGCAAGTTGGGTGGCTAGACCTCGCTTGTTCATTATTTCAAGGTTGTAAGGATGGTGAGATCCTTAACTTGGGTGATTTTATTGGTTATAGGCCTATGAACTTCTTCCTAACTCTAAGAGTGATGAAAATGGGAAATATTATGATGATTGGATCTATAATAGTGTTAATATGCACTCCATGATATGATAATTGAATTAAGTGGTTATTACCTTAGACATGCAATTGATTTGAGTATGTAGGACTCCTTATGATTGTATAGCACCCTCATGTTTACTGTAGACATGTATTTTACTCACATCCTTTTTGGACATGATATATATATATATATATATATAATTGAGATATGATATTTTCATTGAGTCTTTGAGAACAAGACTGAGATTCTATACTAGTATTATTTTATGCATGCCCTATGAAGGCATGCTATATGAACTTTAAGACATATGATGTTGCTAAGTCTTAAGGACTAAAACTGAGATTACATATGCTCTGAGTTGTTTGGGCATTACTTACACAAGAAAATTTGTATAATTAAATTGATGATTTCTCTATGCCTTGAGATTGATAAATTATGTGGTTAAGTTGATTGTCATGAAGTTTATTGATGAAAAAATACTAGAATAACTAATATTAAACACAGAATTGATTATATTTTGCTTATTAGTTTGATATCATTTCCAACATTAATATGTGATGCCTCAAAATTAATGTGTGCATGTGATGGGATTGAGATCTTTTGTGTTGTATGGTTTCTATTATAGATCACCTTTGAGGATTTTGTACTCACACCTCTTTCAGTGAATTCCATGAGGAAGTATAAATAAGGTCAATGGGATATAAGGCCCATATTATTTATAGTTCTCATCTTTGATAATTGATGACTATGATATTATTGATACTCTAATTATGATTTTGGATTTATGTTATCAGTCACATCCATCTAAGGTGTGCAAGGATTTTAAGAAGACATATCATGCTTGGAGACCATGGGAAAGACCTATTATCAATCATGTCATATTTTATTGCTTATGAAAGTAAAATGATTGAACTTACTTTATGTGATTTTTCAATTAAAAATATGATTATGCCCATGTGATATGTTGATTAAATGACATTTGAATCATTTCTCATAAGCTTGTAAATTGGCCAATGCATGGGTATGATGTTATGTGAATATATCTATGTGAATTCTTATATTACTTTATATGTTAATTGATTATAATTGATTAAGTGATCTTACTTTGATTAAATTCAATAGGTTCAACTAGTAAGCTAGAGGAATTTAATGTGTGCAATAAGGGTATAGGAATAAGGATTTCCTAACAAAGGAAATGAGACTACACTAGGCATAGTTGCATCATGGGCAACCTTACCTCTGATTTTTAACCTTCTTAAAATTTTATTTTATTTATTGATGTTCGAGCCTCTAGTTGATCTTTGTATTGGCCTATAGCGTGTCTAGTGCTAGTGGGGAGTATTGATTGAGTTGGTAGAGTCATGTTAGTTGTCCCCTCACCTTAAATTTTGTAGTTGTGGTAGAACAATGTTGAGATTTTCTTATTGTAATTCCAAGCCTATCTAATTTGTTACCCTACCTTGAACCAAGTGGAAAAAGGTGGATTGTCTTAGAACTAATTATAGGACCCTATTATAATCTACCATGCATATTTATGGATGGTAAAATAATGTTCATTTATCGAGGCATGGGTTAGTTAGTATATGTAAAGGAATATAGTAGTTGGTAAATTGAATAGAGGATGATAGATGCTTGTTAGTCTCTAATTGGGTCATGAGATGGAGAGGGATGCCTATTTGAGGAAGGTGAGCCCTCTATTTAGAATTTTTTTTTTCAAATTCAATAAAAAGAGAGATCAAGGGAAGGATAAATGAAAAGAGAGAGGGAAGTAATTGGGAAGACTTGTGGAATTGAATTCAAGCCAATATATAGTTTGGGGATAGTTCCAAGAGGTCTTAAAGTCGATATGTAGGCTTTCATGTAGTTGGTATAGACTATTTTATTTGAATTAAATCATCTTGGTTATTTTTTAATGACCATCTCTCTCAAAGTGTATGACTACACCATATACTCTTTCACTTTATTTTCCTATACCATGGTTGGGTATCAACCACCATGTAGTGTCTTATCATGTTGTGAGCCTTTTAAATATGTTTTTATCTCCTTAGCTAAAAATCATTTAACTTCTTTCCCCACTTAAATATTAGTGAATGTTGCTATGAAATTATGGATTTTGCTTGAGTTGGGATGATATTATTCATGGTGTTAGATTTTTAAGCTTTCTCATGCTAGGCATAGTGGTAGATTGCTTAGCCATCCCATAAATGTCATGGTGGTATATTGTTAAGCCCTGTAGTGTTGGGCATGATGGTAGATTGTGTAACCATCCCATGACTAATGGTGGAAGTACAAAAGTGAGGCATCCTCTTCCTATCATTATTGTTGTTGATTTCACAACATGCCCTAATTATTTCAAGAATTAGGGAACCTTTTTTTGAAATTTTTCTATACTCCCACATGCACTCACGATTCATGGATTTTAGCACTACAACTTGCCTTGGTGGTCCATCTCAATTTGTATGCCAAACTAGGAATTGAAACAACCACTATTAGAAATACCATGTCTGTACAAGTCAACTTTATATTTTACATAGTGTGAAAATGAAGTCTTGACCTCCTAACTTGTATTAGAAGTTTTGTTCGCTCTACCATCCACTTTCATTTGTTTACCTTGTTTTGAATATTTTTTAAATTGGGTGTGTCATGTTGTCTTGAGGTTACTTCCATTGGGTAGGCCTCAACCATATGAAGAACTTTCATGTTTACTACTTTACTAAAAAATTCATTTTGAACCTTTATTCTCTCGACAAAATGATCTACTCTAAGAATCTTGAGACCTTGATCCAAAATCAAATTATTTAAAAAAATGATTCATCTTGGTTTAAAATCAAAATTCAAAATAATGTTTTTTTAAAAGCATAAAGGTTAAATATTTTAAATATAATAAAATTTTGGTTTTCTCCCTCCCCCCACATGGAAATTGTACTGGGAAGTGGTCTTTTTTATTTTGGGGTCTTTTTAGTTTTATACAGGGAACATCCACCCCTCATGGATTTGTGTTCCTACAGGCCCAAAGGATGGCCCGACTATCCCTGGGACTTGTGGGAATGTGGATCCGTGAGTAATGACCACCCCTCATGCCTATTTTTTTATATAAGTAGTGTTGGATGGTGGGACCCCCATATATTCATTTTGGGTTCTTTTTTTAAAATATGTATTTTTTTTAGTGAAATATTAACTTTTTTTTAATTTTTTAATTATGTGCTTTTTATTTTTTGTGTTAATATGATGTGAAGAGTTCCAATAGTAAATATGAGATTTTTTGTAATTTTTTTTATCAAATTTTATTTTTAATATTAATATTAATTTAATTTTAATTAATTAAATTAAATTAAATATTAAATATTAATTAATTTATAATTTTTTATATAAAATAAATATTTTATTTAATTTTAAATATATTCCCATTTTAGTGACTTAAAATGACCCAGGGGATGTTTTCATCCATATCCTACAAACTGGGATTCTATTTTTTGAACCGTTTGATTTGTCAAAAGGTGATTCCATCTCGATCATCATGGTAGTCTCAATTTTACTCAAATCCTTAAAGTTTAATAATAGTTTTTATTTTAATAACCTAAGGCACTATTCAAGCTAGTTAAAGGTGTATTTTGACTTATTCTTTACTATTTTTGTTTTAAGAGAGAAATTTATGGGAATGAAGGAGGTAGTTGAGGCATCAATGGTGGTTGTTAAAAGCTTTAGAGGGAAAAACCTCCCCCTTGGAATACCACTTAGCTATATATTGGATGCATTTGACACTCTAAGGGTTAGCTCTTAGTTGATCTAAAACACCATTAAGCTAGCCACTTTGTATTTTTTTCTTTATCCCTCTTTTTATTTACCTACTATCATGTTGGAAAAATTTAGTTGAATCAATTGTAATGCATCTATATACATTGAGCTACTTAATACTTATTGATTAATATAAGTGGAGGAGTTATTTACTTTCAATCTATGTGTGTCACTAGTGATTAGGGGTTTTATTTTATTCTTGCTTTTTTCTTCCTCAGACTCTTGAACAAATCTTGTTGATGATTGTGCACACATTAGCCAGGTGAGGGTTTGGTTTTGTGGGTGTTTAAAATAAAACTAAATGGATGTTATCACATAATAATAGGATTTATTTTCTCGTCCCCTTCTCTTTTTATTTTTTATCAGTTGGTTAGTTAGGGTTTCTTTTTACAATCTATATTTAATGTTATATCTTGATTACAAGTCTTTTCATTAATCTTGATACACTATTGAATTATTTAATGGAATCAATGAATGAACAAACAACTAAATCAGTCATACACCAATAAATGCATACCCTAAACATTGATTTTCACATCATGGGCAAACCTAAAATGAATGTACATTTTATTGTCATGAATATAACTTGATGCTCATACAAGTGAGATGATAAAAAAATAATTTAATTTTAAATTTTTCAAGTACTAAAAATCATTAAAACCTTGTTTAAAATATTTCATAGAATTAGCATAGGCCCCTTGAATGAAATGGTCACAACGAGCCACTAAGTGAAGACTAGTGCACCTAGACCAAGTAGATATAAACCTTGGGGAGATTCCCCAAAATCTCTTTTCAAGAGAGGATAGTCAAAAGATGAGCCTAAAGCATTGGCACATGTAAAAATACATGTCAATAGAATTAGTGCTAGGAGGAGGGCCTCCAATGCATCATAACATGCCCACTGACTCTATTATTCTACCTTCACAACATGGGCAATATTTGAAAAAATATTCCTTGATCATTTTAGCATGCCAACTGATCTTATTATTTTATATTATCAATTTTACATAAAGGGATCCTAATGAACACGTTAGTGCATTCAACACCCATTTTCACCAGTTGTATATGAGGTTGAAAGACCTTTTCCTGTAAATGGAGGATGTGACTATTATTTTTTAATTTAATGTATTTGATCCCCTAAAATATATGTTCATTTATAAGACTTTGTCTACCCTCACTTCTCTCACATTGACTTACCAATAAGCATACACAATAGAACAATAATCCATGTGTAATCACCCAAAAGCGGTATTTGAGTGATAAGAGTGTTACTTGAAACTAACCATCCCTATCTTATCCCTAAACCTATCTTAAACCCTATGGTCACACTTATCTAGTCTTTTTGTGGGCCAAAAGCATCCCTATTCAACCTTAAAGTAGTCCTAGACTCTCATTTACCAATTTTGGCCCTTCATGCCTAGTGTTTTAATAGCTAGACACTAGTGCCATAATAAGGACACTAGTGCCACATGGCACTAGTGTCCCCAAAATGACACTATTTTCCTTTTCCCTATCTTTTCCAAAATAGATATATTTTCAAAACTTGAACCTCCTAAGGTCAACTTAGATATATTTTATCACCCACATAAGCAATAAAATAATATATATACATAAATTTTTTCCATCTAACCACTAGATGGAAATAAAATTCAAAATATGAATTCAAACATAGAATAAGTTGATCAAAATTAAGGTTATAAATCCTTATTCTACCCTACTTCTATATACTACTAGATACAACAACCCTAATCTTATATTTTATAGATTTCTAGTCTCAAGCATATTTAAGGCACTTAAGGCCACTATCATACTAACATCACTTGTTCTTGTACCAACACTTAGGTGGTGAGAATTAAATTAGGCTTTATCCCTCTTTTGAGTATTGGTATGTAGGAAATATTATTCATAGTGAGATGATGAGGATGTCTAGCTTACCCTACTAATAAACAAACTTTACATGGAGAATTAGGGTTTGCATAATAAATCAATCATTACAGGAAAATATAAGGTTCTAAAATTTGTGCACATAGGAATAGACCCTAAAATATAGACATAGGTACACCCAAAATCTTGAAATAGTCCTGCATAGAGGACACTACCACCAATATCATGACACTATTTCCACTTTACCAATAATGGTGCTAGTGTCCAATTGTGTAAATACTATCCAAGAGGGGTCATGATAATTATATCTATTTTAGGACACTTAGACTAGCTTCCATCTCAGTTTCTAAAACCTAAATCATCTATATCATGTGATTTCTAGCTAAGTTGTTACTTATATTATTTATTAATATTTTTACAAAAGTTAAAGCTAGTCAATTATGTAATAAATCAGTGGTTGTGTTTATTGAATATTATTTCCCTAATTTAGTCTACTCATATCTTTAATAAACATAGGATTTACACTCACTAATTCTTAAAAGGTTAAAATATTTGGTGAACTCAATTTACTTTGAACATTGCTCAAACCCTAACCATAGATGATCCTAGGGTTTGTATCCTTCTTTTTCCTATTTTCATTAGTTTCTTTAAGTTTTTAAAATTTCATATAATTTATTTTAATATCTCTATTTCAATTTGTTTACTATATTCCATATAAAAAATATATACATTTTCCATTCAAAAGAAGTACTAGGCTAGGTGGTAATCCTATTGAGCACATTTAGATTCCTACTATTTGAGCTTATACCTTGGATAAGGGACCTATTGTAACTATCGTTATTAACCCTTCACACCCTGATTATGTGGATTTCAATGATAATGCATCCAAAAATGAACAACATAATTAAGATCAAAATGATGTACAAATTGGGAATCGAAACACTCTCCCTCCACTTAACAATGATAACCTAATTTTCAATAAGGATGAGATCTTATGAAGCTTTAGAGATAGAATTTAGGAATATCCCCTTGATCATGCACAAATTTTACAAGCCATAATGGAAATTAATAAAAAAAAATTAAATAATGGTCAATATTCAAATTCCCTAACTAATAACATTATTACACCTATAGTGGGACCAACTCAACTAGCACAACCAATAATTAAAATTCAAAAACCTTCCATGAAATCTAGACCTCTTGTGGCTAGCTCCTCCACTCTAGATGTACAATCCCTTATGCATGAGGTTCATACTATGTAGGCTAAGGTGTTACATCTTGAGTAGGGAGTCACTAGGACATCACATGCCTTATATTCTAATGTTATCTTACATACAAATTTGGAACATCACCTAGTAGAAACTCCTTTGCCATCTAGATTCATAGCAACTAAACTTACATTGTATGATGATAAGGGTGACCTCAATCACCATCTCTGAGCTTTTCACACAACATGTTTGGACTATGTATCTAATGATTGGATTCTCACAAAGTTATTTCCATGAAATTTAAATGATTATACCTTATAATGGTTTTATGACTTATCAAACCAATCCATCACAAAATTTAATCCTTTGGTAGACATGTTTTTATCACACTTCTCCATAAATATCAATCACAATATCTCATATTCTCAAGTTGCATAATTAAAACAAAAGTAAAATGAACCTATTATAGAATATGTCTTATGATAAAAGAATATATTATTTTAATTTACTATCCACATGATAGATAAAGAGCTTTAGGACATCTTTAGATAGAGTCTTCTACCATCATTACATGAATCTATATTGTTTAATATGTTTCCAACATTCATAGATTTGTGCCACATAGTAAAAGAAAGAGAAGTTAGGCTTGTATCAATGGGAAAACTAAAATATACCAATGGATTAGAATAAATTACTAAGAGTTAAAGTAATACTACATACAAGGTAAGGGTCACTAAAAATAAGAGTGATCAAAAGGCCATAGTTAACACAACTTTAGATCCATCTCCCCTCTTGGTTTTATCAACTCCTTCATGTAGAGTCTTTACCAACCTTCTAGAATCGATATCATGGGTTTTACAGAAGCTATTAGAATGCAATATCATATCTATACCTCCCATAAAATATTATGATATGACACAACCACTTACAAATATATATGATTCTAATGCATTTTATGAGTAACACATGGCATCAGGCCATACAAAAAATATATGCATTAGCCTAAAATATAAGATACAAGATTTGATTGAGGCTAACATTATTGATGTGGGAACACCCAAAGAGATACCAAAATTATATTAAATAAAATGTAAGTCATTAAATATATTTTAAGGTATATTTCCAAATCACACAATGATTGAGGCAAGGAGCACTTTAGGTGTTCACTACACATATCAATCACATCCACCACTAGATTCACATCACACTATTATAGAGGAGCTACACCCATTATATAATATCATTAGTGTGTACCACACTATAGTTCTATCTATACCACTCATCAACTTCTCAAATTTGGATATTATTAATGATGTTACATATTTACATGCACTCTTTATACAATCCTACATAGATCATCATCCTATCCAAAATGTTATGTTTGACAACAGGTCAAGCATTAACATGTTCACTATGATACTTTTATAACACTTGGGGTATTCATAATAATATATATCCCCTACATATATAGTTATCAATGGTTTTAGTGGTCATATTCAAAGATCCATTGGGGAGATTATGCTTCCATTACAAGTTAGACCAGCACATGTGGCTACTTAGTTCTGAGTAGTACCTAGTGTAAGCATGTTTAATATGTTTTTGTGTAGGCCATGGATATATTATCTATGATCCATACCATCCATAGTGCATACATGCCTAAAATATATACCTATAAATCAAGTCATCAAATTGAGGGTCTTCCATATGAATATCCTTTACCTATTCCATAGGTAATTATAGCAAAACTATCAATACAACATAGTTATTAATTAAAACATAATTACCATATATATAATAGTTATCAATTATACATTAGAGAATAATTCTTATTGATATACCACAAATTTTAATAGAGCCAATCATGCAAGTAAGTTCAACTCCTATAGTATTGTCATATATGCATACTCTCCCATGGAGACCATTTTAGAGAGACCCCTACATCAAAGATATGTTATAGATTATATAGGGCCTCCTTCTACTCAAATTATACCAAGATTAGTATTGTTGGGTTCTTTAGGTTCTCTGAATAGGTCACCTATTCCACCTATAGCTTCTTCTACCATATGGGTTCTTAAGACCCCTGTATTTCATAGGATACCATAGTCAGTGACACAGATTCCTAACACCAATACATAGACAAATATAGATATAGATCACTCAGTCTAATAGATTATGGGACCATAGTTTTCCTTTCACACAACATGCATGATCATAGTTCCCTTATTTGACATAGGCCACACTGATAATGAGTCTCCCATGAGACTCATTGGTTAGTATGGTTTCTCTCTTATTATACATATTTTCCCTCTCTTTTTGTTCCTTGTACATAGATAATTTTCATATTGCTTTTACATAGCTTATATACACAAAATAAAAAACTATACAATATTTCAAAAAACATAAAAAATTTAAATATTACTTAGAAAACACAAAATTATAGATTGTATGCATTGATATGTTTACATTTCTTAAAGTTTATAGACACTAAAATGTTATTTATCTTAGTATACTTGGTTTTATAATACATATATGCTTCACTTATTATTGTTAAGTGCTTGTAAATTGATTATAGAACTTAGGTCCACTACATCCATCCAGACCTGCCATTATCTACCAACTGGGGGCATATACTCTAACATGTGGGTCTTGACTTGACACATTCACCTACTTGGGGCATCCTATACACAGTTTTGATTACCAAGTTTTATCCTTATATACTCTACATCCAAGATTTAGCATTATTATATCTTGATATTGATCATTGCTACTCTTACTTAGATTTTTTGTTGACTATTACTACTTTGACTCATCATATGTATGTCCTCACTCTTACATAGATTTGTATTCCATATTCATGCATACTTTCATTTTAAGTTTACCTAGTTTATACTTGATAGTATTTTTATATTTATTCTATTCGATGGAATTTAAATATGCCATTGTTATTTATTTATATGCCATTTTTATTCACAATATGTATACTTTGGACATGTGCCCATGTCCTTGTGTGTGCCTTTCCTGATTATATATGTGGATATTTGAACATGTCCTTATATGTGCCTCTAAGATAACTTGTTTATTTCTTACATATGTGGAGTTTTAACATGTCTTTATATGTGTTATTTTCAAGTATTTAGTCACATATGCCCATATCCCTTGTATTGTATCATGTTGGCCTAATTTTAATGCCTCATGTGTTTTATATGTATGTTTTCTTATATGCATCATGGCCATGATACTTGTATTTCTTGTTACACCCACTATTTTTCAACACCATGAAGGACCTCATGCATTTACCCTTCCTAGTTGGGTGTTATGATGGACATCATGCCCCATCCCCCTAGCTAGCTACCCAGGTTTACTTAGATTTGTTTTTACATACATTGATTACATCTATCTTGACATCCTTATGAAGACTACACATGACATACATCTTACATTACATACATATACTTAGATTATCTTACATTTTGATGCTATGTATGCACATTATATTTTATTATTATGTAGTTATCATATATTTCTACCTAACACATATTTTGTCAACAATTTTATTTTTAGGATAGTTATTGCATAGGTTCAACAACTCCCCTCAAAATTAGGGGAATTAAAAGGGGTTTGTCACATAGATTAGGTTCCTATATTGTACTCACAATACAAATTTTAGCACATAGGCTCAGTTACATAAAATTAGGCATACATAAACACAGTGGGACACTAGCACCCAAATGGAGACACTAGTACCATAATACACTACTATCCAAGATATGGTGCTATTGTCTAGTAGCCTTAGTTTCATAACAACCTAGAGTAGTTAGAATGGTATAGTAGGTACAATGTAGGTTTGTATAGATTCAATTATAGGTTTATCTTTTATACTCTATTTTTGCTCAGATTCATACTAGTTCAACTTAGATTCATATTAGAATTCTCAAATTAGGGGCATCATGCATGGCATGACCATTCCCATTTTTAGGCTAGATACCCAAATATAGTTTATTACAAATTAGTCTAGAATCCATAAGCCTAGATATAAAATTTAGGGGCATGTGCATGGAACATTGCTTCCATATTCTCACTTACACACTAGCTGATTATATGGAATGACAAATTACATTTAATTTTCTATGTTGTATATACCTAACATCATATTCTAAGTTTCACACTAATTTCATGCCTTACTCTATCTATAGTGGTTGGCATTCCCAAGTGGCTTAGAGCCACCTAATATAATTGATTAGCCTTAGAGCTAACGTACATAGTTAGATATACCTATTTATACATTTATAGTACTTCACATAAATTAGTTTTATATGCTTTTACTACACATGGGTTGGAAATGATGGATTCATAACCTAATTAAGTTCTTACTCCATTTACATGAGAGGGTTAGACACACTATCATTCTAATCCAAGCTATTCATATGTCATGATACACCAAGTAGGGGTGGGCAATGATGGAGTCAAAATCAGATTGAGTTATTAAGCCATCCACACATGAGGATTGAGAAATCTATCAAATTAATCCAATTTATTCATCGATTAATCACTATATACATGCACACATAAAGGTTGTCACCAAGTTCATGCATTATTTTGTGTACCCAATGATGTGTATTCATTCCTTTCATTTTTCCCATCTCTTTAGTCAATTTTACTTAGTTTTACTTCTTTACTTAGTTTATTCTTTTGCTTTTGATATATCTTAAGTAATGATTGATTTATGCACATTTCATTTATAAGATAAGCATTGGAGTATGCTTCACATACTCATATCCAACTTCATGGGATTCACTTCCTAGGTAAGTCTAGGTATGCTTATTTTTAATTTATTATAGTAATTTCACTTCATTTCATTTTTAGAATAAATTAAGAATAATTAAGGTTATCAATCCCTATTTTTCCCTAATACTACATACTACTATCTATATTATCCCTAAGCTTAGATTTTTTAGATATCCGATCTCAAGAACATTTAAGACACTTAAGACCACTATCATACTAGCATAACTTGCATTTTCATCAACACTTATGTGGGGATAACAAAATCAATCTTGATACCTCCTCAAAGTATCAGTATGTAGGTAACACTCTTCATAGTGAGGTGTTGAGGATGTCCATCCTACCCTACTAACAAAAACACTTCTTAGCTCATACCCTAGTTATATGGAGGATTAGGGATTTCATAATAAATCAATCATTATAGTCAAAATAAAAGGTTCCAAAATTCATGCACACAAGAACAGACCCTAGGAATCTAGACATAAGTACACCTAGAAAATCAAAACAATCCTACATAGAGGACACTACCACCAATATCAGGACACTACCACCAATTTTCTAATAATGGTGATAATATCCAATTATGGAACTAATATCTAGGATGGGTTTTGATACTAGGATCTAGTTTACAACACTTAGACTAGCTTTCATCTCATTTTTCAACACCCAGATCATCTGTATCAATTGTTTTCCAACTAAGTCATTAGTTTCACTATTTATTTTTATTTTAAAAAAATTCAAAGGTATCCAATTCTATAAAAAATTATTGGATATATTTATTTCATATCATTTCCTTGATTTAGTATACTTATCACTTTAACAAACATAGGATTTACACTCACTAAGTCCTAAGAGGTTTAAAAACCATGCCACATGGCTATTATGTAGACCTATTTTATTTTCAAGAACAACAAGGTGTTTACACATAATCTTATTCAATTATATTTCCTATAATTCAACTAATTGGCTGATTTGAGACTTATAATGAAACATTGCTTCAAACCTACAACCATTTGAACCTCTCTATGACTAATGAGAACCCTATCATTATTTTTAATGCATGAAATCATGATAGTTTAGTGAATGAATAGTAGGTTGTTTTTCCATGTTTTAGTGATCAAATGTATCTAGGTGATTTTTTTTTTATAATACCATTTTTTGTAGGATATTACACATAATAAATGCATGAACTAATATATAAGACTGCATTCCAAACTCTGTAATTAGGTACTTATGTATACAAAAATGGGATAATTGCAAAAATTATCTTATTGACTAAAAATGAACCATTCTATAAAAAAATACCAATATCCAAGAGCAGTGATGAAGATGAGTCTGATGATGATGAGTTAGTAGTTGTCTCAGGTGACCTATTGGCTAAAAATCAGAGTACTAGTGAGTTGCCTATACTTGATGAAGAACTATAAACCTCTTGTCATCTGTTAGTTGAAAAAATAGAAGAGTTGGAGTAGTTAGATGAAGGGGATGTATGCTATGCATATAAAACACCCTTGATATATGATACTATTCCCACATTTTTGAATTTGATTCAAGATGACAAATAGCTCATTGGTAGCAATGTATCACTCATCTTGCCATTAGAGATGGAAAAAATAAAAATAAACATTGATGAAATAGGTTATCTATTTGAATAAGGTGAGATAAAAGAGTTTAAAATGAAAGATATCTCAGCTTAGGATAACCTTATATAAAATCCAATTGACCTAAACCTGAATGGAGAAGTCTTGAGAGCCCTTTTTACTGAAGAGAAACACTTCTATGTTGTCAATGATAGGTGAAAAAGAAACCAAATTCAAGTTTTTGTCCTTTTAGAAAAATACCTAGATCTATTAGAATAAATTAAAGAGTGGGATTGTAGTAGTCATGTAGTACTTATGGTAGTGAAGGCAGACAAGATAAGAATGCACGATTATAAGCATGTTGCCCAAAATGTGAAAAAATAAAGTTAGTGGTTGTTAGAGTTGATATAACCTAATCCATGTAGCTCTATTCATACATCTTCCAAAAATGATAAGTCCAAAAGATCACTGACATTGGAATAAGTAATATTATTCCTTATTTATGATGAATATAGTAGATAGGATGTCATTAGAGCATTCAAATCAGTTGAGGAATAGCCAACTATTGATTCACCACTTGGCTACCATGAGAAACCTATCTCTACTAGGTTGGGTACATAGTTCATTATGTTATGTATTTATTCCCACCCTACCCTTCATCATAATTTAACATATGGGAAAATTTATTTATCCAAACTAATCCTAGGTTCTTTATGCAAGTTAAGCATAGGTAAAAGAATGAATTTAATTTTTAAATTTCACTTAATTTATATGGAAATAATGTAGATATAACTATGTGGGATAGTGTTTATGAGCATATAATTCAACATAGATGTAAGTACATGCATTTCCTTGGTAGGATATCTACCAATATTCTCAAAATAATAAATGTGAAGATGTTTTGTATTAGGTGTCTAACTAGTAAGGATGTCCTTGGCTTGTCCATGGGCATTCCCTCAATTCTCACTTCTAAGAATGCATCTGCTTAACAAGTTCCTATAAATACCTCCTCACTCCCTTTCTTAAATTATTTATTTTTTATTTATTGATTTTAATTTAGTTTAGGTTTTATGTGTTTGCTTTTTATGCTTTTCATTGTCGACCCAGTCTATTTATTTCTATCTTTTTGGTTTGGTCTACCTATTTTTCCCTATAGGTTCCCCTATTGGTCAAAAGAAAGAAGAACATAAGGCATGTGTGTAGGTAGATATAATGCCACTTATAATTCATAAGAAATTTTATTATCTTGTGGCTTAAGATTCTATTTTTGAATCAATTTCAAAGGTTTAGCTATCATATGTGTTCTAAATTTTTTTGATATGGGGTAAGTTGGGTAAAACTATCTGGATAATGAAGATGTTATCTTAAAGCCAAGAACAAAATTTCATGTCTTAATGATTCCTAAGTTTTCCTAGATGAACCTACTATGGGGAAGATTTAGGGTTAAAAATATATAGTCATACCTTTCACTTGTTATAGTGGTCCCCAATTCAGAATAAAATTGCTAAACAAGAAACAAAAAAGATAAATCAAGAAAAGAAAAGAGCAATTTTAAGAAAAAAATGATTATGTGTGATTCAAGTAACTCCACCATGGGCTTTCTATCTTGGCTGGTAGTTTGATAAGGCCTAGATTGAGATCAGAGGCAACTCCATCGGGGCTATAGATGCCTGTCTAATAGAAGAGCAGTGTCTGGGCAAATGTTCTCAAGGTATGATTCACTAGCTTGATGATTGGATCCATAGTAGATAGTCCTTGTAGGTCCTAAGAGATATTAAATGAACTCATAAGCACACAATCAATCAATGTGAATGTCTTATTTGGTATTTTATCTACTCCTATTTTATTCTCTCTCAAATCTATTCATGTTTCATGTGTAGTATCAACTAAAGGATCTAGGTTCATAGACACATTTTTAACATGTCAAAATAATTAGTTGTATTTTAAAATAAAGTTTCCATTTATTATTTCTTTCAAAACAAATTCTTCTAAAAATGATGTATTCTCTTATTTCTTACTATAGACTCTACTCCTACATGTACTCACAGTTCAGGGTCTTAGCACTACAACTTCCCTTGGTAGTTAGTCTCAATTTGTATGCCAAATTGGGACCCCAAACCACCACCATTATAAAGACCACATTCATGTGAGTCAGTTTTTTTATTTTACACTTAGCATGAAAATGGATTCTTGACCTCCTAACTTAAATTAGAAGTCTTGCTCCCTTGATCATTCATTCACATTTGTCTACCTTATTTTCAATTTTTTTGGCGTACATGTGTCATAGGGTCTTAAAGTCTCTTCCATTAGGTAGGCCTTTCCATATGGAGAACTTTAACTTTTACCACTTTAATTGAAAATTTCATTGGGGCCCTATATTTTCTTGATGAAATGACCTACTCTAAGAATCCTGAGACCTTGATCCAAAATCAAATTATTTAAAAAAATTATTCACCTTGGTCTAAAATCAAAATTCAAAATAATGGTTTTTAAAAAAAAATAAAATTTGAATATTTTTAATTAAAAAAAAAATCCCCCCTCCCTCCACATGGAAAGTGGAATGGGAAAGGGTCTCTTTTTATTTTGGGGCCTTTTTAGTTTTATATGGGGAGCGACTGCCCCCCATGGATTCGTGTTCCTATGGGTCCAAGGGACAGATCAAACCTCCTTCAAACCTATGACAACATGGATCCATTTGGGAGACCACCCCATGATTTATATATATACAATTAGTGTTGGGGGTGGGTCATGCCCCCCCCCCCCAAATTTATTTTTTGTTTTTGTTTTTTTGAAATATGAACTTTTTTCATTTTTATTAAATTTTAATTTTAATTTTAATTAATTAAATTAAATATTTAAAATTGATATTAAATTAATTTAATATTAATAAATTAAAATTAATTAACTTAATTTATCATTTTTAAATTAATTTTTATATAAAATTAATTTTTTGTTTAATTTTGAATATTTCCCTATTTTGGTGACTTAAAATGATTTGGGGGACATTTTTATCCATATCCTACAAACTGGGTTTCCATTTTTTAAACTATTTAATTCATAAAAAGTGGTTCTATCTTGGTCATCATGACAATGTATGATTTACTCAAATCCTCCTCATTTAAGAATAATTTGGATGTGAATAACATAAGGCACTATTCAAGCTAGTCAAATGTGTATTTTGACTTACTTTTTTTCCTATTTATTGTATGAGAGAGAAAGTGGAAGGAATGAAATAGGTAGCTCCAATATTAATGATAGTTTTTAAAAAAAATTAGTTGGAAAAATCTCCCCTTCAAAAGACCACTTGGCTATATATTGCATGAAGTTGACACTCTAAGGGTCGGCTCTTGGTTGCTCTAAAACACCATTGATTTTACCACTTTGTATTTTTTTTCTCTCTCTCCCTCTTTTTGTTTATTTATTATTGCTATTAAATTTTGGCTAGATCAATTGTAATATATCTATATACATTATGTTACTCTAGATTTATTGATTAATATAAGTGGAGTCATTTACTTTTAATCTCTACATCCACAATGATTGGGGATTTTATTTTCTTCTTGATTCCTTCTTCCTTAGACTCTTGCACTAGCCCTATTGATGGTTATGGACATGCTAGCCAGATAAGGGTTTAGTTCCATGACTGTTTGCATTCAAAATGAATGGATGTTATCGTATAATAATAGGCTTTATTTTTTATTCCCCTTCTCTTTTTATTTTTTAATCAGCTGGTTAGCTAGGGTTTCTTTTCAAAATTTATATTTAACATTATATCTCAATTGAAATTACTTCCATTACTTTTGATGCAATGTTGACTATATTTATTGGAATGAATGAATGAATAAACAACTAAATCAACTATACACCAACACATTCATACCTAAATGTTGATTTTCACATGATGTGAAAAATCAAAATGATTGCACATTTTATTTTCATGAACATAACTTGAAACTCATCCAAGTGAGATGACAAATAAACAATTTCATTTTACATTATTCAAATACCGTAAACTATTAAAAATTAGTTTGAAATATTTTGTAGAACCAAAACAAGCCCCTTGAATAGAATGGTCACAATGAACCATTGAGTGAATAATAGTGGACCTATAAAAAATAAATATAAACCTTTGAGAGATTCCCTAGAATCTCCTTTTAAGAGAGTCTAGTCACGAGACAAATCTAGAGTATTGGTACATGTCAAAATGCATGTCAACACATACAATCAAAAGACCATGTTATATGTTTTTATTATTTTCTTGTTGGTTTTATATCTATGAAATGTATTAATTTGAATTATTGTTGGATTTTAAACTTGAGGTTGGAAGCCTCCTTGGGTAAGGATTCAAATTGGATTATCCCTTGTGAGTAGTTAGTCTCTTTGTTCATGATGCCTAAACCTTGTCTAACCATTTATCCTTACATTATGATGAAAACATGTTTAGATATAGGATTATTGAGCTTAGGAGTGCCTATATCAATGTATTTATGATGGTAAAAGGTTTGGAGGTGAGCCCTCCTCCAATTAGTCTACATTTACACTAGGAGAAAATAAGACATAATTGGATGGCTTGTGAACTATTCATGTTATACTACTTACTCTAGCCAATATGTACCAATGAAAAATATTATACTTAGTTAAACATTCTATACTAATATGTTAAATTCCTAAACCTATCCATTTTAAGGACCTTGAACAATGATTATCTATTCAACTAAAAGTCCTAATTTATTGACTTTGTTAATAGCAACTCAGCCTACTTGTAATAATATTGTGAAGACTAGTCTTGTATAGAAAGGTATAGTCATGTGTGAAAATATCTTATTATATTAAATTTAAATACTATTGAAACTTATAATTTAATTTTATATATATATATCACACTATGTAACTCCTTAGAGGGGACTAAGTGATGTAAAGAAAATCTATTAGACTTTTTATACTTCATTAATAAAACAACTATATTTTGTTTGTTCAATCATTGTATGATTATCCTTATCATATATCCTATAAATAAATTAATAAGGCATGTGACTTATACTGAAATAACTTATGTAATTTACTAGTTTAAACCTAAGCTAGGTATCTTGTTGGCAAGAGCTAGATATTAGAAAGAGGAAGCTTCTTCAAGATAGGTTGGCTCTAATAACTAATTAAGAAACATGTTTTTTTGTTCCATATAAGTTTTTCTCAATGTAAATATCATAGATATGTTTAATATGCACTAATTATATTTATTTAAATCATTTATGTTATTTTTATAGGTAAATAGTAATATTTTCATACCTGACTATCTTATAATTGTTTATTCCTTACAAGGAAACCATCTTTGTAGATGAGCTACTCAAAAATAATATCACAAATATTATTTTTAATATTTCATGTCCCATATAGGTCTAATTATAAGGAAGAAACTATTTTTAGACTAATAATTAACTTCTTAGCATCTCCTATACAATTATCCCATTTATATGATCAGGTCATTAGTCTTGGCCAAATACTGTGTAGATTTAGAAAATGTTGTAGGAGCTTTAAGGTGATTGTTATTTAAAACAATAGTGGTATCTAACCTATATAGATTTTATAATAGACACACTTTAAGTATGAGTCTTGGTTTTATCAATTTATGGTTGCGTTAATTAGCCTTCACTTTAGCCTCAACTTGACATCTACATTTTGTATTCAGCTTGACATCCATCGAGTTTGATTTTATACCTTCATTGTTCAATCTTCAGCTTTGGCCTCATAACCAATCCTATAATTATTTTGTCTCTCAATTCAATCAAACTTATTTGGAAAATTTTAATGCCTTAGCCACATTTAGTCTTTCATCTTGACTCATTATACATTCATTGTATTCTTGTCTTAGTCTTTTAAGTGTTTTGATGTAGTTATTTAGATGGGTTTTGATAATTTCCTAGAGATCTCCCATGGAAGCACCACTTGGCATGATCAAGGAATTCATATGTTTTGGGTATTTTGTCTCTCAATTCAATCAAACTTATTTGGAAAATTTTAATGCCTTAGCCACATTTAGTCTTTCATCTTGACTCATTATACATTCATTGGATTCTTGTCTTAGTCTTTTAAGCCTTTTGATGTAGTTATTTAGATGGGATTTGATAATTTCCTAGAGATCTCCCATGGAAGCACCACTTGGCATGATCAAGGAATTCATATGTTTTGGGTATTCCTCTATAACCTTTCCATAGTCCATTCACCATCTCAATCTTAAATCTTCATGATGACACCATGTGGTGGCATCATAAGAGCTTGGGGCTTGGAAGATGGCCTTCTAGGATCTTCATAGTTATGATAATAAAAGTCTATAGACTCACTATGATGATACCATATGACATCATCAATACATCCTAAGAACTCAACGACAATCTATAGGGGAACTATATAGTCCAAAGTAGCTCAATATCCCATCTCACTATAATGGTGCTTTATGGTACCATCTAGGATCCCATGATCTAGTATAGGCATCTAGTAGTACCCCAAATTCACCTTAAGGCTTGAGGGCATAATATTATGCCACATGGTGTAATCTTAGAGGCCTAGATCTTGATATGACCCCATAGTAGCTTGAGAGGATTTGGAGGCCTTAGCTCACTAGAATAGTGCATATAGATTCGTCACATGAGCTTGGGCCTATCTCTCTTATGCCTACCTTAGATGACTAAGTGAAAGTTATGAATTATCAAGGAGAGTTCATGAAGTAGTTAGTCAACATCCAAGAGGAATGATTGGCCCAAAATGGACATGTGATAAAAGGGATTTATATCTTAATTAACCATCATAAATATTAATTCCTTATTTAATTGACAAGTGGCACATAAATGGACATCTTGATCTTGTGTTAAACTTGACAACCATCATGGGTGTTTAGAGGCCTATATGGATTTAGAACTATTTTCATTGAGCAAAGAATGGAACCCTCAAATTTTTCAGAGACTAAAAGACTACCATAACTAAATTGAGCTATTCTAATAATAATACGTATGGTCTTAAATAGTTTGTGTGTGTGTGTGTGTGTGTGTGTGTGTGTGTGTGTGTGTGTGTGTGTGTGTGTGTGTGTGTGTGTGTGTGTGTGTGTGTGTGTGTGTGTGTGTGTGTGTGTGTGTGTGTGTGTGTGTGTGTGTGTGTGTGTGTGTGTGTGTGCACGTGTGCGTGCGCGTGCACGCTTATGATTCATGTGAGATATTTGGTGTTGTGAGACATAGTAGTCATAGCTCAGTATTTTGGGCATGACATCAAGACCTATATGTATTCTATTCCACCAAGTCAAAAACTTGTAAGTATTATCATGTGCTTATCCTTAGGTCTAGTCTCATCATATTTAATTATATTTTTTGATGTCCCTATCCAAGAAAAACCACCTAATAGATCAAGCCAAATATTAATATTCCTTAACCCCAATTTATCCTAATTCCAAAAACTTAGTGTATACCAAGAGCTTCACTATCTTGTGCTTATCTATTTTTAAGGTTATTGGAATGCTATCACATCCAAGTTTACTAACTTAGATGATAATATTATGTAGGATAAATATTTTTATATCACCATAAGATCATTTTCTACCTATTTATTAAAACCCTACTCTCATAGTTTAGCCTAACCAACCATCCATTCTAGCTCTTCCCATCCAAATCCCTCAATCAAACCAACCTACCCAACCAAACCAGTAAACAACTCATCCTATGATCCTTTCATTGATTTTATTGTATATACCTCTATAATTAAAGTACATGAAGGTTAGGAATATAAATTATAGTGAACTTAATTTGAAAGTATTCTCCTTTTATATAATCCTCTTATCTTTTTTCCCTCCATCCTTCTCTCTACCATTTATTTGGTGGTTATACATACACTTCCTGCATATGTTTGGATAATAATTTGAGACTATTCATGACCCTTAAGCCTATATAAGAAACTTTAAACCTCTAAGAGAAGCCTCTTTATTTATCTAGAATAATAATTCCACCAAAAATGTGGAGAACTGATTTCAAAACTCTTCTTATTATATCCTAAAAAACCAAGTCTTACGTAGTTAGACAAGAATTACATGATCCTTATAAACCACTAGGAATTACCATGAATCTAAAAAAATGACCCTAACTAATGGAGTTGAGATATATACCAAATTATGACTAGACCCCACATTAGTTGACAAATCTTGGACACTAAAATCACAATGATATTTGACCAATATGTTGAAATAATCCACCTTTTAGATGATGGGATAGACATATTACAAATACCCCCACTCCCTCAAACACTAACCAAAACACCTTAATAATTCCCAATTATCCCACGATGGCTCTACTTGAGCCATATAACTTGAACCAATTAATTATAGGCTACCAATCCTTTCCTTTTGAGTCTCTCATAGGAGAGGTTCCTAAACCAACATTAATGCTTCATTGAATGAATTCATCTCCATCTTGGTGGGTCACATTAAAGACTTAGAGAGTAACCAAAACACTGTCCAAGATGGTTAATTAAACCAATGAGTGAAATATAACTTCAAAAATCAATGTCATTCTTCCTTCATTTACATCATAGAGGCATCTTATCACTTGCTACAACACCAACCTAATCCACATTCCATTGGCTAAATAGCAAACTAGAACTCTAGAGACATCCTTACTTATGGAATTACCAACCTCATAACATCAATAATCCCTTCATATTATTAATTTCCTACCCAAGATCCTATTTGAGTTTAACTCACATATCCTCCTCTAAACAATGTGGTAACCAATGTATTAGATTCATTGCTCCTATTGGCTACATGTCGGCCAATAAACCACTCATGTATATTACATCTTTACAAGTTATAATTGATGCTCCTTAGTCCAAATCCATACAACCATACTATCATATGTTATCCAAGTTTAATTATCTATATAAATACTTCCATACATACTATTCTACATACTCTCAACCCATAACTCTTCCTTTTAATTGGTTTTAAACCCACTTTGTATACCAATCCTCTATTAGGCTTATCCTAGCATATATTTGGAATATTTTTTCACCATGGCAACATATATATAATATTTTAAGGAACCTCTAATTAAAAAAATATTATGGGTCCTCATACTACATCCATTTCCTAAACTCCCCAAATATATTAGAGACATAGATCTAAACACACATATGAAAGCATACACCACATCCATTAGAGCACTTCTACATTAGGATGGGATAGTTTCTAATATATTTACAAATACTTTGGAAGGAATTGTGATATATTGGTATTATTACCTTCTTGAGGATTATATCAATTTATTCTTCCAAATCATGGATGAGCTTGTGAAATCCTTTTACATGAACAAATATCTTCAAGCTAGTATATGGGAGTTCTTTCACATCAATCAAGAATCCAATGAATTTATTATGCATTTGATATAAATAATACAATAATTATTATACTCCTCCACTAGTGATCTTCACATGGACTAGAGAGAGTTATGTTACTTCTTCTTACACTCTCTAAACAAAAAAATAAGGGAATATTTTTAAAATTGTCCCTGAAGGTATTAAAAATAAGCACTTGAAAACATACTCAGAAAATATTAAGTGGCTATAGAGAGTAGCCTTAATATGTATGGATCAAATAGGTGAATAATTTACCCTAACCAAAAAAATGTGGGTTACCAAAATGAAATTATAAACAACACCAAAAACAAAGTTCCTAAAGTTCTTAACCAAAACCAAAATGTTACCATAGATGACATGATGTACCAATTTAAAAAGGCAAATGTTGTAAATAATAACCAAAACCAAGTCATGAATAATAACAATTTCAATAAAAAATAGAGGTGTGAGAAACTAAAAACCTCCACTCATAGTTAATGTAGTGTATTTCAACCATCCTCTACCTCAATAAAATCAATATCAAAACCAACTTCAAAATCATTATCAAAATATTGACCAAAATTATCAATTCCAAAACCAACACATCTATCATAACAATAATCAACAAATATTTGGTCCAAAAAATCAAAAAAAAATACCTAGGGATTATGATCCCATCTTGTATTTCTTTTTCCATAGATTTTTTTGGTCATGAAAATAAATAATGTAGAGAGTACAAGTTTATCCATAGACTCCTTAAAGACCAATGACAATTTTTGGACATGTTACTGGGAAATGCAAATAAAAATCCCCAACCCTCTTCAACAAGTTGGTTTCACCTTAAACCACCAATTAATCATATATTAAAACCCATTTCCTAATCATTGATAGTGAAATGTAAAAATTCAACCTTAAGATAACCTAATTAACTATCCTCTACTCATGTTAACTCATAATGTTAAATCTTCCATTTTTACACCAAGTAATTTTGATGTGGCACCTCAACTAAGACCTGAGGGAAAGAATAAAATGATAGGTGTCATTGAATTATAAATATATAATGATAAAAACATCATCACTCATATAATATAGTAAAGAATGATAACTCTCCACTCTAAAAAAATTGGAAATTTTCATCCAAACCATCCCCAAGACCATGGGAAACTATGACCTTTTTTCTTACCTTTATGAATAATTTTTCCCATATCTCCTTTATGGACTTTATAGAAAAGTCTTCTTCTCATCTCTTAGGATTACTTGATTCCTTATTATTTAGGAATTTAGACTATTTAACACCTCTTACACAATCCCAAATAAACCACATAGACTTAGATAGGTAACCACCTGGGTGAAGTTCAAGAGACATTCGTTACTTATTTGATCTTAAGAGCCTCCCCACAGATGTTGAGATGGATAGGAGAGGGGATCCATCTTTGTACTTACAATTCTAGATCTAAAACAACTATGTCAGAATAGTAATGCTTAATGATTTGGGCTTTGTTAATATATTCCCCTTCTCATTTCTTCCAAAGCTTAGCTATAGAGAGACTAACTATCAACAACTAGAAACACCTTGGGGGGATATGATATCCTCAAGTCCACTTTGATTAGGACCATTGTACTTCATATTAATTTGGGTCCCAATATTTTTTTAACTAAATTTTACATCATATGCAATGACAATTAAAACATGATCTTAGGAAGGTCTTGTATCCATAGGATGAAGGCAATTACTTCAACTCTCTTTAAAGATATAAGGTGTTTACACCTAGGAAAGGTCTTTGCTTCCTAATATAATTTTAATGCATTTAAAATTCACCAAGAAACCCTTAATATAATACCAAGGGTTCAAATTGATTATCACTTACCTAGAAATGGTGAAGTGAATCCCTTTCCATCATGAAAATAAAAAATACCATAATGACCATGGTGTGTATCTTGAAATCAAGTTCTAAGAACCATAAAGCCTTGCCAAGTGAAAAACTTGAGTAAATATGTGTTATAACAATGGAAAAAGTGGGTGAAAAAAAACTTGACAATATTAAAAATCTCAAAAAAATTTATAACTGAAATTATTAGCATCTTAAATAATTATGAACCCATTATGCTCCAATTAAGACCGCATGGGTTTCAAACATAAAACCCACATAGACCACTTGGTTTAGAATCTATAAATTTCACTATTGAATTCCATCATGTTGGCATGGTATAATTATTGAGGCATGAATAAAAACTTCCCAAATAACCTAATGATATGCCCCCACGGTGCATTATCTGACACCTCAACATAAAGGGGCATAATTTTGCTTAAACACTAGGTCATATAATGAAGTATTTTAACTTTATCTCACCCCTCAATCACTTGAAGAAGGAAATTACACTTTGACCCAAAACACTATAGATTTTTTTTATAATATAAGGTGGTAGATGAGGGGCCAAACCTTTATAGAAGTAGAGAAACCAATAAGGTAATCAAACAAAAATATGCCTTCTGAAAAGAGATGGCCTGATCAGTGTACCAACAGACACAACAAACTAAAATAAAACATGAAATAGGAAAAATGAGAGACAGAGAGATTTCTCCTTACATAACCATTGATTTGATGAGGTCATTCAGTTTCTCATTATTCTCTATATTAACAGTAGGCACAGTACTACCCAATTCCTTCAACATAGACATGTTCAGGAGAATATAATTCCAGAGCCTAATGGTGAAGTTCTGCTCTAGTTTCTATATGTGACCCTTCAGGGTAGAAATTTTAGGTTTCAAACCAATCTTAGTTTTAGTTTCCTCATCAGCTTCCTCCACATACATCTTTCCCTCTTTTTCAGCATTTTCCACAATGTCAGTACCATCCTCCATAGTAGCCTCAAATTCCCTTGTCTCATGCTTACCTTCAGTATCCTCAGAGATTTCTTGAACTTCCAATTCCTTGGAATCTTCCTCCTGGGTGGCTTCCTCTGAGGCACTCTCTAAATATTCAATAAGCCTAGCCTTAGGAGTGGGTTTGTCAGCAGTTCACCCTGACTATCGAACTCTAGAGGAGAATCCCTCCTTAATAACTTTAGTGGACATATAAGATTTACCACCTTGACCCCCAATGGTCCTACCAAGATTTTTATGGGTCCCCATAGTGGTCCCCCCAATACTCTCTTCCCTAGCATAAAACTTCCTCTTCTTGCTCTTCATGCTCACAAAGGAGCTAGGGGTGTCAATGGGGGTCTCCTCAGGAGTAGAGAAGGAGACTTCTTTAGTTTTGGTAGAAATAGGGGAAAGACAGGGCTCATCGACAACATCACTAGCCAAAGGATTAGAAGAAATATCCCCGTTATCAATTTTGATAGTCTTGGATGGATTAAGGGCATGGTGTAAATTATAAAAACAAAAAATGAGGCCCTGATGGAGGGGGATAGGATTCATATCAGGTTTTTTGCCATTTTTTCTCTCACCCTAAGGACAGAATGTTCTAGGGAAGAGAGTAGATAAAAGGGAAAACTAATGAGAGCATTACACCTAAAGGGAGAGATGATAACTATAGAACCTGGTGAATCATCCTTTGAGCATGAAGTACTTCATGAGGATGAATCACACTCCATCCCATGGCTCAGGTAATTTAGCTTGATTGAATCCTCCTTTGTAAGAAACAAGTTCTTCGCCTTCTCCCAGAAATAGTTTATGGCTAGAGAGGTCCATGATTTTTTTTTTCTTTTATAGCTTCATCCCCTATGTGGACATGCCTGTAGCCATAGCTATCACCTTTTCAAAAATTTCAAAACTAATTCCTCCAATAGTGACGTGCCTATTTAACCAAGACCTCACAAATTGCTCAAACAAGTTTTCATTAAACCCATTGAGCCTCTCTAGGTAGGGGCTAATCCCACCCTCTTTGTAGTAGTGCTAAACCAATGGATTATCTTTGAACTCATAGCAAGAGACTAGTTTGGTTCAAATTCTATCTCCCCCCGTTTTGGGTTTATAGACCAGACCTGTAGAGTTCCCAATTTTTACCTTTGTAGTTGAAGTGGTTGCAAGCCATTATTCTTGAATATGCATAATGAAGCACATAATTTGGAATATCATGCAGAGATGACATTTACTCCTCCCATGCTTAAAAATCATTTCTCAAAAATCTCCATAATGAAGTCTGTGCACCTTAACACCTTGGTATAATAAATCAAGAATGATTATCAAAAGAGTACAATAGGCATCAAACTCTGAGATCCATGTCAGCACCCTCCAAATGGACCACCTAAAAAAGTTATCCTTCCCATATGTCTGACTCATCCTTAACAATTCATTTCCTTTTGGATAATATCCCTAATGTTTAAAGGAATATGAACTACTTGGCACCAACATCGCCAATTTGAAAATTGTTGGCCGAGATTGGCACAGGTATCAGAAACATTATTTCCCTCTCTATAAATATGTGAAATATCCACTCTGGAAAACTTTTGCAAAAAAAATTGGATATCCCTAATGATATATTTTAGCTTAATTCCCACATTCAATGCTTTATTAACTACATCGATGACCATTTTAGAGTCCCCTTATATACTCAAGTTCATTATACCTAGGGATATAGCCAATTTTAACCCCCATAGGAGAGCCATTGCTTCAACATAGTTATTGCTCTGGTAGCCTATTCCACTAGCATAGATAGCAATCATCCATCCTTTGTCATTTCTTATAATCCCTCCTCCACTAGATTTACCATCAGACTTAGAGGCCCCATCAAAGTTAAGTTTCATCCAGTTAGGCTTTGGTGGAATCCATTTAGTATTAAGTCTCTATAGAATTTTGGAATTATTATAAGCAGGAATATGGTTTAGAACTTTCCATTTGGCTGAAATTTGATCTTCTTCTTTAGTTAAGGGTTTCTCTACATAATCAAAATGGGTAGTGGTGACACTTTTCAAAAGATTCTTAACAAAAGAATGAAATACTTGAGATGCATTTCTAGCAGTGTCCCTAAAAATTCTATGGTTGTGATCTTTCCATAAAATCTAGGTCAAATAGGGTAGAGTTTGATTCCATAATTCCATGAGCTAGGGATGGGTAAAGTTAGGATTTCAATTGATGATAACTTCCTTGAGGTTAGAGTTACAAACCCACTCAATAAGAAAGTTATTCAGGATTATGCCCCAAAGTTCCCGAGCAAAATCACAGTGAACGAAAAGGTGAAACTATTTCCTCTTTTGAATAGCACAAATAGCATCTATTGACCAGGGTAAACCCTATCTTTTGAAGGTTGTCTTGTGTTAATATTTTTTTATGAGTAGTAGCCCACCAAAACATGTTAATTTTTGGTATAAGTTTATAATTCCAAACCTTTTTCCATAACTCTTTATTCTGAGCCTTAGGAATCAGTAATTGATAAGCAGAATTGATAGAGAACCATCTATTATTATCTGGCCACTAGTACTATTCATCTTCATATGGGAAGAGAGGGATTCTGATCCCCTGAATCAACTGTTGAATCTCTAGAGCTCTAGGGAAGAGCTCAGGCTAATGAACACAACAATCTGATAGATTTTTTTAGCTCCTCATGCCATTGTTATTATCCATGTAATCACTGACTCTATCTCCAAAAATTAAGTAGCAATACCAAAAATATCTCCATAGTTTCCTTGTGTGATGAGAGCCTTATCCTTTACCCAAGTGTCATTCTAGAATTTAATATGCCATCCATTTCCTAGTTTCTATCTAATTCCTTACTTAAGAAGGCTTCTACTTTTTAGCATTTTATTCCATATCACAAATCCCTGGGGTAACCCCATATGTTGAAGAAAGTTAGAACCATCAGTGCTATGCATATATTTGGCATACATTATTCCCCCCTAATCATTATTTTTATGAATTAGGTTCCAATTAATTTTGGAGAGAAGGGCTTTGTTCATGTTCCTAATAGACCTAATATTGAGGCCACCATGTGATTTTAGAAGACACACTTTTTCCCATCTAACTAAAGACATTCTCTGTTTATCTTCCAGTCCCATCCATAATAATTTTATTTGAATCTATTCCAATTTATCAGCAAAATATTTAGGAATTTTAAAGAGAGACAAGAAGTAGGTAGGAATCCCTTAAAGAGAGGCCCAAAGAAGCTACAATTTGCCAGCACTGCTGAGAAGTTTCCCTTTCCAACCAAGAAGTTTCTTCTGAGTTCTTTCCAAAATTCCATTCCAAAAACTAGGAGATACCTCTTTGACCATGAGGGGAAGATCCAAATAGGTAGCTGGTAGGATAGCTTCAACACATTCAAGTATGTCAATGATTATTTGTCTAAGGTCATTAGGAGTATTGAAGAAGTACACATTGCTTTTTTAGATTTTTATGCTTTGCCTAGACTCTATGGCATAGTTATTTAAAATATTATTCCATATCCTAGCTTCAATCACCGAGGAGATGCCAAAAAGAATGGTATCATCCACAAACTGCTGCACCACCATAGGAGAAAGGGAGGAGGTAGGTTTGATGCCAACTAAATATTTAGATTCTATATCAGCTTATATGTATCTAGCTAGAGCCTTTGCTATTATGATGAATAAGTAAGGGGAGAGAGGGTCCCCTTAGTAGATTCCTCTCAAAGAAGAGAAGAACCCTCTAGGGACCCCATTGACCAGAACTAAAAATTTTGTAGAAGAGACAATGTTCCATATCAGGCGAGACATTTTATCATTAAACCCAAAATTTTTGATGACTTAGAATAGAAAAGTCCATGAGACCCTATCATATGCTTTAGAAATGTCTAGCTTAAGAGCCATACCAGGGATTTTGCTCTTGTCCATGAAATGAATAGTCTCATGAGTGGTGATCACAACATCAAGAATCTATCGACCTGGGACAAAGCCTTTTTGGGTAGGGGAAATAGTTTTGTCTAATAAAGGTTGGATCCTCATAACCAACACTTTAGTGTAGAGCTTATAAATAGTGTTACATAGAGTAATAGGTCTGAAATATGTAAGGTGTGTGGGCTATGACTTTTTAGGAACAAGTACTATGAAAGTATTATTAGCTTGTTTCAAAATTTTACCTGATCTATAATAGTAGTAAGATCTACTCCCACTATATCCCAATATTTGTGGAAGAATATAGGAGGGAAGCCATTAGGACCTAGGGCTTTGAATGCACCCATAGAAAATAAAATAGCATAGACTTCCTCCTTAGATATAGGCCTTAACATCTCCAAATTATCTTCCTTAGTTATCAAATAGGGGATTTTATCAATGAATTGGTTCATAGCTCCATCATTCCCATCATCATTATTTTTTTCAGTGAGAAAATTCTAAAAGAATACCCTAGCTTGTTTCCCTATCTCATTATCTTCAGTTATAATGTTTCCATTATCCAAACATAGCTTTGTTATGGAGTTTACCTTCCTATGTTTCATGGCCAAGAGATGAAAGAAGGCTGTGTTCTTGTCCCCCTCTTTGAGCCACTGAACTCAAGATTTATATTTCCAAAAAACCTCTTCTCTGTCTGTAAAATTCTTCCATTTAGAAGTCAAGGCATTCTCTTCTTTAGAAGTGGCTTCTGAATCATCACCTTGAGCCATCCACTGTTGAATATCTACAATTTTTTTGGCTATGTTTTTATTCTGATGAAATACCTAATCAAAGTTGTATCTATTCCATCCATAAACTTCTTGTTTGATATGCTGGAGTTTTTTGACTAATCTAAACATAAGAGTGCCCTAGATTGGAATGTTCCACCATTAGGCCACCATTTGTCTAAATTCTTTGTGTTTGGTCCACATAGCTTCAAAATGGAAGGGGAAAGGACCACATTATCCCTAATTTCTCCAACTGAGGAAGATTGGGCAATGATCAGACATGGTTCTAGGAAAATCCTGCATGTGCATATTACGATAATCATTCTAGTTACTCAAGATAAGAAATCTATCTAACTTAACTTGAATCATTTGATCTCCTATTCTTCTGTTAGACCAGGTGAAATTTTGATTTTACAATTCAATATCCAACAATCCCCAATCATTTATAAATTTAGCAAAGTCTAACATACTATCAAAGTAATCAATAATCCCACCCTATTTTTCAAAAGGGTATAATGGAGTGTTAATATCTCCAGTTAGCATCCATCTAGTGTTCTAGGAGTTAATCTTGAAGCTACTTAAATTTGTCCATAAATTTTGCCTCGATGCTCTGTTATTCAGGCTGTAGACATTGATCAGCGACCAGTTCAAGGAAGATAAAGAGAAGTTGATAATCAAAAAATGTTTATTATAAGCAAGAAGAGCTCCCTAAATTTTAGCACCATTCCACATAGTTACAATCCGACCTGAAGCCCCTTCAGCTGGACTGATGCAAAAAGCAACCTTAGGCCATATGTAGTCAACTATTTTCTTAAAACTCTCCTCATTCATCTTGACTTCTTGGAGTAATAAAATATCTAATTTATTAACTAGAATGCAATTTTTAACCTCAAACTATTTTGAAGGATTGTTAAATTCCCTCAGGTTCCAAGATAAAATTCTCGTTTAGAGGATTTAAGGGGATGGGTCTCCAGTGTTTTCTATTTACCACTGGTAATCTCCTTGGCAATCTCTCTTTGTCTTATTTCTCTTAGGGTTGGTTTCCCTTATTTGGGATCAGTGCCAACATCTACAAATTTTTTACCTTTGCAGTTCTTTTTCTTTGGGGTAACCCATTCTTCCTATTCATTACTACTACCATTTTGTCTTGTTTCACCTATTCCTAAATAATTGCCTGCTTGGTCACTGACTTCCAAAGCATGGAAAATGTTTGTTTTTAAATGTAAGGCTACTTCTCCCTCAGTAACTACTATTTATAGATTTAGTTCCACCTAACCATCTCTTAACACTTTGCCTTCTGCATTACCCCCTCTATCAGTTGGGTGCATATTACTCCTTCCTCAGACATATTGGTCAATTGATCTAAAGGGTTAACTATGTCTATTATAACCTTCTAACTATCACTGTCCAAGACCTTCTTTTTATTTTCCTCTAGGATAGCTTTTTCCCCATTACCAGAAACCTCCTTACCAGCCTTATCCCTTACCTTTTCAGTATTATCAAGGTTTTTTACATTACCCCCCATTCCTTGACTACCAAAATTTTTGGGTTTGTGAGACTGATCCTCACCTTCAACCTGGGAATCATCTTTCCTTCCCATTTGCTTCACCTTACATTGGGTCATTATATATCCCTTTTTTTTACATATTTGAAAGAAAGTGGTAGCATTTTCATATATGATCAGCTGAGTCCAAGTCCCATATTTAGAGTTTGACTCTATAGACATGGGGAGGGTCTGATTAATCTTGACATTGACACACAATCAAGCATACAAACATCTGGATTGCATTCTGGTTATATGATCTATAGTGATGTATTGGCCAATAGAGTTGCCAATAGCCGTAAAAAAAATTCATCCCAGAATTCCAATGGGAACCCTGGCAATCTTACCCAAGAAGGAGCAGACTTACTGAGGTCCAAGTTGGGGTCAAATGCTAATTTCCATGAACACAAGGCAAGTGAATGTGGACCATACAACCATGGTCCTATAGCAATAGTAGCTATCATATCCTCCCTATTCGTAAATCTAAATAGGAATAAGCCTCTTGCCATAGCAATGATTGAAACACTACCTTTAATTCTCCATCGAGATAATACCCATTTCCTAACCATCTCAATATTAGGATGGAAGGAAAAAAACTTACCTACTAATGCAAGGTCCATGGATGGCATTATTTCCTCAACCAGATCATTTAGGATAGTCAGGGCCATAACCTCAGTGGAATCATTTTTGACAGGGAGGCTTAACATGTTTTTAGTGGAACACAACTTTTCACCTATTAATTCTTTCTTCCATCCATTAGAGGGAATTTCCTCTATCAGATTCAAGATCAGGTCCTTAGAGGCACTGCCAATGGTAGTATCCTCCATTGGATCTATGATCACTTTGGTCACACTCAGAGGACCCTACAAGGCGGGAAAAAACTAGTTTCAAATTTGAATGTTGTTACAGTGCATAAAACACTATAGATGTTAACATTGGTTTCAAGTAACAAAAAAAATCCTCAAGCTTAGATCTTCTTTATACCCTATGGAATTATAATACCATAAAAATATTATCATTGAGATTTTATAATATTTTTGCTTTCCCTCACTCAGATATGACAAGATGTATAGAAATGATCATGCCTTATGAAGAGTATTATCAATACTATAAAGTTATTCATAAACAACCCATTTGATGTAGGTGCATCCTAGTAAAACCATAATCCTACAAGTTTTTAAGCAAGCAAGTGAAAGTAAATCAAGGAACTAGGAGGATAGTATAAGGGCTTATTAATGAAGTAATCAAGGACATAAGTGATTAATATACACAAATGGCATGTAGATTAACCTATTCACCATAGTAACTAGGGGTTAAATCAATGAAGTGATGTTTTATGAGTACCTATAGAATCAATATTGAGGGAATGAGACACATAAGTAAGAGGGAACATAAGCATGACACAAGACCACATACATAGAGTCTGAGACTAGAAAGGATAAATGGTTAGTCAACTAGCTGAAAAATGACACCTAATAGAATTAAGGTTGAATGATGTTAAATAATTAGTATATTTATGATTTATATCCAAAATTAAGTGTTGTCAAAACCATAAGGCTCAAGGCCTAACTTAGATTATATTATTCCTAACATATACCTATTATGGGTGCCAAAATAACTTAAGACAACTATCAGTTTATACATTGGACGTGTTGATAACCATGCCATTGCATCTATAAATAGGAGTGAAAACCAACCAAAAAAGTTTTTTTTTATGGATGGTTCATGGATAGAAGTTTGAGGGAGGTTTTTTTTTAAAAGGCCCAGACTAACAACTTAACTCTGCCAAAAATGCAAGATCATGAAGTTGAGTGTTGAGATATCACTAAGAGTTGTAAAAGGGATCCAAGTAACACCTATGTAATATATTAAGATCAAAATATCATGTAAATTTAAATTAAATAATAAAAATGAGTTAAGTGCTTGATGGACATTATTTTTTTTATGTGGTGAGGCATCCCTTCATTAAGAACCCCCACCATGGCACTACACTAATTGGTATCATAGCAAGGTCAATGACCTTGGAGAAATGTAGGAGGAGAAGGGACTATGAGTGTAAGAGTGTAGAGTGATGTAGATGGGAAGGTTGGTAGAGTACCTATATGAGAAAACTATTAGAAGAGATAGTTATCAAACCATCAAATAGTGAGGTAGCTAGTGAGAAAATAATGTTGAGTGAATACTAGTAGAGCCCTAAGATGAATCAAATAATGAGTAGAGTGATATGGGGTGTAGAGTAGTATATCTTCAACTATGAAGAAACTATTGGAGATTTTGAATACCAAATATTATATCACATGACATGATGTAACTAGTGGATAACATAGCATTCTACACCATAAATAGGTGGGTATATATATAACAAGTTAGAATAGGACACTTGAGTGACAAGATGTGTAGGATTAAAATAGATTTATGGTAGTTATTTGAATGTCCCAAAGCACTAAATTAGATTTTTTCCATGAATCACATTATTATATGGATAAGGTATAGATCATTGATATTTCACCAACCATGAGGTAGTCAAGAGCAAGATAAAATATGCTCAAATAGATAATTGATTGTGAGCTAGTTTATATTTGTAGTTAAAATATAAGAGAATGATATAATAATAAATTTGATATAGTTAATCACATAATAAGAGAGTAGTGTCATAATCACTAATAAATGTATCTAAAGATAATAGGCGAAGAGATGAAGAGTGTCAACAAAATTTCTAATATAAGGCAGTCAACGAGTGAAGAACATATTTCAACTAGAGTCTTGAGTAGAATGTGTTGAAAAAAAGGGTTCTCCATTAAGTGTGTATGGGCAGATAATAGAGAGTGAAAATAAAGATGTGGGCACTACAAATTATAATAATTCATGAAGGAAAATACTCATATATAGAGGTGAAGTGGTGTCAAGGATGAAAATCATAATGTTTCACTAAATAAATGTTTCACTAAAGAGTATATAGGACTCTACAAAGGTGAAGAGTGTGTGGAAAAGGATGTGGATTGATGTATAAATAAAATGGAGATAATTAGAGGAAGATAATAGATAATTTGGTAAGGAAAGGAAACATGTAATTTCAATGATTTTATACCAAGTGGTGCACTTATAGACCCACCTCAATATAAAACAAAGTCATGAGGGATGGTAGTCAAAAGGGGAAACCATAAGGTTGTCTAATAAGTCCATGTATCTAACACTAAAAATATGACTTAGGGAAATAAGGAGATTGGTGTTGAAGAATAAGGGTGCATAGGCATGAGTGTATGAAAAGGGAATGTAATTAGTAGTGGACAAGGAGACTCAATTGTTATGGAGTGAAATGGGTGAATGAAATGTGGATATCATTCTACCAAGACAAATGTGGCATGGAAGAAGGTGTTGAAGCACATAAGGTAATAGATTGAAATTCATACACCCTAGGATGAAGAACTAGAGATGATAATAATGAGGTTTAGAGTTAAATAATAATTCAAAACTATATTTTACAAGGATGCAAGATGCTTGAAATGAAGATTCAACAAGAAAAAAATTGAGCCTTAACTCACAAACATTCTAATCACTTGGAAATAAAATGAGCCATATCCTTATTCATTTAGGGTTAGAAATAAAATAATTATAGTTAATGTATTATCTTTGTCACACCAATATGAGAAAAATGAGGATCTAAATGGACCTATTACATGGTTAATTATTGATACTTTCCCTAATTTAGGATTAAACTTCTTCATTAAAACCTTAGAATGACATTTGAATCAACATTATACCCAACATAATTTCTATCTATTGGAACTTTTATAATTTCATGGATAATTTGTTTAGAAAAAACATATTTTCATTAATATTATAGTGTTTATTCCCTTAGTTCATATCTAATATGAGACATGGCATAGAAGTAAACTCTAATGCTAAGGGCATTGGCCACTCTCTTTTCTTTCCTTTGACATATTTAATGTCCATATCAAGTCACTAATAAATTTTATCCACCTAAATTTTTGGGCATTCAAATTGTCTTGAGTATATAAATGCTCAAGACTCTTATGAGATATAAATAATTTGAATAGCTTGACTAGAAAAAAATGTATGCACATCTTGAGAGAATGTAAAATTATATCCAATTCCAAGTAATGTGGTGAATAATTTACTTCACTTGAATTCAAATTTTATGACTTGTATATCAAAACTCATCCATTTGGATTCAAAACTCCTTAAATTCATTTTAGTGATGCATTAGTTATAGTTAAAAATATCCATTAGGGTCATGAACCAATAGAATTGGTTTTATAGTTAGCATTTCCTTAAGCCTTTGTAAATATTCTTCACATTTGGAATTTCATTTAAAAATTTCCCCTTACGCTAAAGATAAGGAATGAAATTGGATATCTTGAAAGATCTTTCACAAACTACCAATAATACCTAGAGAGTACCATGAAAATTTGCACCATGTTATTTAAATACCATAATTAGATATTATATGGATCATGAAATTAATTTCACTCTTAGACAATATGTTAAACAACCCATGTTTCTGCAACCTTTAAAAAAATTGGCCTTAAATTGTGTTCTTGTTATTGTTTATTTTTAGAATAGACTAGAATATCATCAATGAACACCAAAATAAATTAATCAATATAGTCCCAAAAAAATATTCATGAAGTTCATAAAAGATACAGGTTCATTGGTCATACCAAATAACATATTTGTAAACTTGTAGTGGTTATATTGAGTTTAAAATGATATATTTTTATCATCTTCTTCCTTGATATGCAACTTATGGTATCCTAATCTAAAATCAATTTTTTAAATCATAGTTTCCTCTTCCATTTATTGAAAATACATCAATCCTTAGCAAGGGATGACATTTTTTATGGTTAATTTATTCAACATATGGTAATCAGTGTAAAACCATAAGGTCCTATATTTATTTTTTAAAAACATAATAGGTGCCCCCCTTAGTAAAACACTTGGAATTATGAGAACCTTATCTAAAAACTATTGAAGTAGAATATTAATTACTTATAAATCCACAATATTCATCCTAAAAATAGCCTTTGAATTAGGTATATATCCTATCAAAACATCTGTGGAAAATTCAAATTCCCTTACTAGAGACATCCCTATAAATTACTTTGGAAAACCTCCTTGAACTCTTATAGGATAGGGCAATATATATAATTAGGTTTCACTTCCTTAGTTTTCTTGGATATTACTTCACCAAATAAGCATAATAATAGCAATAGATCACAATGATATGGAAATATAACATAAAATATGAATAATAGATAAGCCACTTCTAGGGGAAACCTCCCAAATGTTTACAATAAGAAATGAATACTTTGATATGGTGATGAAAAACTAACCCTACATCCTATTTATAGTTTAGAAAGGCCATGGAAAATCCATAGGCAAACCTACTAATAATATGAGTGCATATATAAATGTAAAATAATATGCAAAAGGGTTATGGAAGACACAAGTTAGCTACACATATCCCTAGGCATGCCAATAGTTAACGGTGTAGCATGTCATTACCATTAAAAAAAATGTCCTAAACATTGAATAAATATCATATGTTGTATGAAGGCTTCACCCTCATAGGTATCATATTCAGAAGGCATATTCTTCCTTTTAATAAAATACTCTATAATTATTTTAGACTATAATTACTTAGTATACATTTGAGGGACTGCTTCAGGATCAAGATTAACCCTCCCTTCCTCATATAATTCTAGTAACTTATTTTGAGTGGTAACTCTATTTCTAATGACCTTATTAGGGTAAGATACATGAAATACTATATGAATGTGAGTGGATGGAGAAAAGTTTAGCTTTTAGGCCACACTATCAATTTTCTACAAGATTTGATAAGGGCCATAATAATTGGGAGATAACTTGTTATCCTTTTTATGTTTCTTCAAGGACATATGCTTATATGGATGAAAGAAAATAAATACCCAATTACCAATTTAAAAATGTCTCTCACTCACATGCTGATCTACCTGTTGATTCATGTGATTCTAGGCCAAAGTTAAATTTCCATGCAAACTAGAAAGGAATTCCTATTTATGTTGAAGTTTTTCCTCTAATGAACACACATTTTTGTGGGACTTCAAGGTTAAAGTTAGGGATGGAATATAGTATCCATACAATTATATAAAAGGAGACATTTTGGATGAACTATGCACTAAAATTTTATTCCACCATTCAGCTAGGGGCAGCCACTGATCCCATTTATCTTGTTTATCTGAAATAAAGAAATGAAGGTAACCTTCTAGACACTTATTGAATACCTTAGTTTGTCCATATGATTAAGGATGATAGGCTGATCTATGATCCAATTTGGTTCCCAAACATGAAAATAATTTTATCCAAAAATTACTAGTGAATATGGGATCTCAATCACTAAAAATAACCTTAGGAATACCATACAATTTCTAAACTATATTGAGAAAGGTAGAAGCTACTATATTGACCAACAATGGTTGAGATAAATTAAAAAATGAACATATTTTGTGAGTCTATCCATGACAACATGATAACATTTCTACCTTCAGATCATGGTAACCTAGTAATGAAATCCATGGACACCTCTTCCCATCATTGATTAAGGATGGATAAGGGTTGTAAAATACCTAGGGTTTTAATGGTTTCACCTTTATTTTGTTAATATACCATAAATTTGTCCACATATGTCTGTACATCCCCCTTGATTCCTTCCCAAAAAAATACTTCTTGACTCTATGATAGGTTTTCAAAAATCTTGAGTGACCACCAAGTGGATATGCATGAAGTTATTGAAGTAATTTCTATTTGAGAATAGAATTATGACAAAGATATAATCTATCTTTGTACCACAATGCATTCTACTTCCATGTGAACTTTTTAATCCCATCTAAACCCTACTATAGATTATAAATCAATACATGGGTAGAAATATCATTCTCTCATCTAAACCCTACTATAGATTTTGAATCAATTCATGGGTAGAACTATCAATCTCTCATCTTGACCTTGCTTCCTTGAGCCATTCTAATTTCTAAATGGTCATGACACATAATAATGTATGAACTACTTCATCTCACCTAGATAGTGCATTAGCCACCACATTTTGTTTTCCTTTCTTGTAGACTATTTAAAAATCAAAGCTTATCATTTTCATCACACATTTTTGTTTTTATTTGGAGGATAAACATTGTTCCAAAAATATTTAAGGCTATCATGATCAGTCTTTACTAAAAAGTGATGACCCAATAGATAAGGTCTCCATTGTTTGACTGCATGTAGAATAGGCATCATCTCTTTCTCATAGATGGGTTTGAAATGATTTTTACCCTTCAATTGATGAATTTTAAAGGCAATGGACCTACCATCTTACATAATTATTTCACCCTACCATATCAAAATCCATCACATTCAACCATAAATGTTTTATAAAAATATGGATTAGCCAATACCAAATTGGTACACAAATCCATTTTTTAATTGTTCAAATACATTGGTAGCTATATCAGTACACTAGAAGGAGTCTTTATTCAACAAGGAAGTGAGCAGTGTTTCAATACTACCATTGTGTTTGACAAGCCTACACTAGCAACCATTTAGCCCCATAAATCCTCTTAGTTTCTTCAGTTTATACTCCAATATGGCTTGTATTTTTTTAGGATCAACTTTTACTACCTGATGTGATACAATATGACCTAGATATTCCACTTCCTTAAATCCAAAAGCACATTTAGATGATTTAGCATAATTTTTTTTTTTTGAGAATTGAGAGTACCTATTTCACATGCTGCAAGTGGTCTTGCCAAATTTTAATGTAAATAAGGATGTCATCAAAAATCATAAGTATAAAATTTTTCAAAAATGGTCTAAAATTTGTATTCATCAAACTCTGAAAGGTGTATGGTGCATTGGTAGGACAAAAAGGCATGATCAAAAATTCATAATGGCTTTTGTGAGTATGAAAATATATTTTAGGAATGTCTTCTTCACATATCTGTATTTGATGATACCTAGAGAAAATATCAAATTTGGTAAAATAAACATCATGTAATTCATTTAAAAAATCATCATTTACAAGAATATGAAACTTAGCTTTGATAGTGAGCTTGTTGATCTCTCTAAAATCTAGGTACATCCTCCAAGTTTCATCCTTCTTTTACACCATGACTACTGGAGAAGAATATTCACTTTGGCTATGGTGAATGGTTACTACCTTTAAAACTCTCGTACCATTTTTTCAAATTCACTTTTTTGGGAAAAAGGATATCTATATGGTTTGATGTTGGGTGTAATACTTCAAATAATGAGTCTAATGGCATGATCATGGGTATGACTAAGAGGAAGACCTTTTGGCATGGGGCCAAAAACAACTAAATTTCCATTCAATATTTTTTATAGATCAAGATGGGTAGACTCATTAGTTTGTTGAACATCAATGAAAAACAAGCACACCAAAAATCCTTCAACATTTGTTTTTTAGAATCTTGGTCATCTGATGTGAACTAACCACTTGGGGAGATTTAAATCTTAATCCCCATAGTTCCACTAGCTTGCCTTTAGAATGAAAGTGCATGAACATTTCTTGGAAATTCATCTCTATAGTACCTACTATGGTGAGCCATTATACTCTAGTCCCACCCATAGGAATAACAAACATAGGATAATATTGAAGATAGTCCCCCATTGTTACCTTAATAATATGGAATTTTCTAAAACAATTTACCATACCACCCTCTATAATCATAACATGAAATTTTGGGGCTAGGTAGAAGAAATAATTCAAAAAAGTAACCAACTTACTATTGATGAAATTGTGTGTACTTACTAAGTAAATAAACACCATGACCTTATATTTATTAAGGAAACCCACCACCTTAAGAGTCTGAGGAATAGAAATACTTGTGATGGCATGGCAAGAGATAGTAGGTTGAGAATTTATAGCTTCATCCTTGGGTCCTTCAAAACCCTCACCAGATGCATCCTCATATTTTTCATCCTCATTGGCCCCTTAAATGTAAAATAACTTATTTTTATAACATTGATGACCTTTGCTTGATTTTTTATCACAACCATAACATAAACCTTTGTCATGCTTTTTCTCAAATTTTTATGGTGTCAATATATTAGGTTGAGGTAGTGATGGAGTTGGGAAGGTGCATTTTTGACTAGTAGTGAAAGGATAATATTTATTCTTATCTTTTTATTTTACTAAGTGTGCCCTTGGTATAGATTTAGATATATTTTTAGGGTTAAACATGTGAACCTCTAATTGAATACTACATTTTAGTCCACCTAAAAAAAGTTCTATCAGATTTACCTCAATGATGTCCTCCACATGTAAGGATAGATTCTAAAACTAATGAATATAATGTTGGAGAGTTATCAATGATGTCATGATGATGTAATATAAGTGTCCAAGTGAGTGTATGAAGTGCATTGATATTCTAAGTGATAATGACAAAGTGTGCAATTTGCTTGTCCTAGTATGCTTGAAGGAGGCTTGGTTGATCTTTAGTTTTGACATGGCTAGATATGTTCAAGGATGAGCATGGAGTATTTAAAATGTGTAAGGGGACACATAATTTTTTTTTATATTCTTTGAGTGCTTATGTACATGATTTTAATTCACCTAGTTCATCATTATTCTCATCTAGACTTTTTGGGTCCAATGGCAAAAAAACTGAATAGGCAGTTTGATGACATCATAATTACCACATGTGGATGAGTTAGGGGGAGTTAGTCATATGGTTTTAATCAAATTAGTCCCTAGTTTCTATTCACAAAGTATCAAGTCTATAAATTAAGCTTTAAAAATATATGGAAGTGAGAATTTGGGCTCTCAGGCATTTTGATAGTGTTTTCCCATATTTGGCCAAATTTGCAATATGGTAAGAAGAATGGAGTAAGCATTTTGATGAAGTTATATCTCACATGTGTGGATGTTTTAGGATAATTTGATCATATGGGTTTATTTAATTTTGTCCCTAGTTTATTTTTTATAAATTTTAGGTTAAGAAATGAAGCACATAAAAAGTTATTTATGTGCAAAGTTAGCCTTTCCAGATAGTTATAGGCATAGTTGGCTCTGTCAATAGATAAATCTGAGTGAGAATCATAATGTTGTTAAATATCACACATTTAAAGGTTAAAAGATCATATTGACACATTTTTATATTCTCATACTTGAGGAGATCATATGGTCTAAACAATAGAACATGCACTTGAGCAAAGCAAAAGATGTGGATGTGCAAAGTTGACCTTCCAAGCAGATAGTAATGGTCCCCACAATCTACTTTGCATGATGTTAAAGATTAGGATCAGATGGAAATATGATGGCTCATATTCAAACATAAAATGAATATATATTGTGTAAAAAATTTCAAAGAGGTCGAAGTGTTTTTTGGTTAATGAAGGTAAAGATTGAGTTTGTTATAAAAGGATCAATAGAGTATGTTTGCTCCAAGGTTTCAGGAAGTAGCAAGATGAGGACAAGTGCTCAATGGTTAATAGTATAAGAGCTCATGAGGCACATGAGGGTTATAATTTTCATGATCATGGGGGTTTTGATTAATATCAAATAGTGATCACTATAAGGTAAAAACCTAACTAATCCATAGAGATCGATGGTGCACGATGAGTTAATATTGCAAGATTACATGAGATGAGGTCAAGTGTTCAAGGTTTAACATTTGGCATTAGTGAAATATGTGTTAAATTTTAAGATTAATAAAATAATATCAATGGTGTGTGATTGATATAAATCAATGTGGACACAATATGTGAGCATAGTGTTTGATGTTTAACTATGACTGTTTGAATTCAAATATTTGAATTTAACAAAGGAAAGACTAGTGCCTAGTTATTGAGTCATAACTTTCAATATATGAATAATTTGACCATGATATAAAAAGTGAATTTTTATATAACTCCAAGGATAATATAAAAATATATATTTTAAGGTTTGAATGTATGTATAGATAAATATATTGAGCTCCAAAGTTGACTGTGTGTTTGACTATATTCTGTAGGTAACCCAAGAAGGGTAATTGAGATTGTTTTGATGTTATTTTGATGTTTAATGATGAATTATATATTAGAGAATATTTTATACTCCATAATTATTCTCTATGTGTATTATTAAGGTTTTAAAAATCATATGCAATATGAATAAAGGTTTATAATTTGACTGTGTGTTTGTTCATAGTGACGGTGTGCATTGATGTTGTTTGAGTGAATTTTACTTAAGCAAAAGGGTATTGTGATAGTTTCTGGAACTTAAAGAGGACCTATATATCATATGTAATGGTTCAATCCATTTTTAAAGTGTTCTTTTGTTTTTATTTTTCTTGAAGAAGTGTCAAAGAGATTAATGGGTCTCCATAGGACCTAAAAGTGACTTAGGCCTATTTGAAACTATGTTATGCTTAAGTGTGACCCATGTTAGATGTCTTAAGGGTGAAGGAATGTGTTTTGGACAATAGGAAATATTATTATATTTTTAATTCATTATTTTTATATAAATGGTGAAACCAAATATGTTGGTTTCTAGACTTTTGAAGAAGATTTGTGAAAGTTGTATGTGAGAGTTGTGAAGCGAAGGAGAGGTAGAGTTCCCAATTGATAAATAGATGAGTAGAATAGATTAAGGACTATGTTTATGACCTATAAGTCATATTTATAATGTTTTAATAGTGCTCTTATATATTGAGGATATGTGAAGAGGTTTAAGTGTGCATATGAGGACAGTTTGAGTGAAAAAGGAGAAAGATTGTGACATTCCTATGTGAAAAGGTTTATATGAGATAGAGAGGGAGTTTGTGTAGGGGTTAAATAATTAGAGATCAATCATCAAGTTTTGAATAAATAAGTTCTTATTTGGAGGTTTTCTCTTCAAAGGAGGGTTTAAAATACTTAATCTTCATTAGGGGTAGTTGCTCCTTGTGAAATAGGTGTTTCACTAAAGACCTTTGGCTAGGAGGATTTGATCAAGGTTTATTGGTCTAAAGGATTTGACTAGTCTCTTATTTTTAATTTATTATAGTACAAGTAGTCCATGTGTTTTAGGCATGGGAATGGGTTTTATTCCCCATGAGGTTTTCCCATAGGAAATATGTGTTATGTTTTTGATCTTGTGTATGTATTGAATGAATGAGCTCTCTTGTTAATGTTGCTTAATCAAGTTGATATATGTTGATTATTTAATAGTTTGAAAGGATTGGAATTGAGATTAAAATATCTAGGCTCACTAATTGACCCCCCCACCTCTCAATGATTGTATCTCTAATAATTGGTATTAGAGTAGGTCCTTTGTTAAATGTTTGATAACTTGAAGGTGATCTAAGGTAAAATATGGGTAGTCATCAAGGAGGTTTCTCTACTAAGCAAGAAATGATGTTTAATGGATCCAATTATGCTTTTTAGAGTGTAAGGATGAGGACATGTATTGTGTCCCTAAGTTTTGATGTATTTCAATCTATTGTGGATCATTATGTTATTCCTACTATTCTTCCATCTAGTACTACAGATAAGAATCTATTTGAAAATAACTTTAATGCAATGAATGTCATCACTCATGGTTTTTAAGAGACTGAATACGCTAAGGTAATCCATTGTAAATCTACTAAATATATATGGGAAAAAAATTAGATCATTTATATAGGAGATTCAAAGGTCAATATTGCTAAGTTGTAGACTCACAAAAGGCAATTTGAAAGTCTCAAGATGAACAAAGAAGATTATATGAAATCCTTTTTGTACAGAGTTGATGAGATTGTGAACATTATCAAAGGTCTTGGAGAGAACCGTGAAGAATATACTATAGTTATAAAGGTATTAAGGTCTCTCTCCATCAATTTTGATCCAAAATTATTTGTTATATAATAAATTAATGTTCTTACTTATATGAAAATGGTTCAATTACATGGCACTCTTACTTCCTATGACATGAAGAAGAATGATGATATGCCACCAAAGAAGAAAGAAGCATTCAAGTTAGAGTTGAAACCAAAGAATAAGTTCCAAGGTAAGAAACCTAAAGAGGATGAAATTTTTGATATCAATGAGGATGAACTAATTGATTTGATTTCAAGGAAATTGAGAATAGGTTCAGGCATGTATAAAGGTAAAATACCCCTCAAATTCTTTAATTATGGTGAGATAGGACATTTTGCTTATAAGTGCCCTCATAAGTATGAGAAGGATGATGATGGACAGAATTATCAATTTATTGATAATGGCAAGATATCATTCAGGTCTAATAAAATCAAAAAGGGATTTAGAAGGTTTGACAACAAGAAGTACTTCAAGGAAAAGAAGAGTCTCTACACCAAAGATGATTGTAGCTCATCAGATGAGAGTGAAGTTAGTGAATCTGAGTATGATCATGAAGATGATGGTCCTACTAAATATATATCCCTCTTCATGGCTAAGGAAGGTATTTACTCACATTAAAAGGAGTCTACTTGGAGTGATTCAGATGATGATGAAGATAAGGTGGACTATGAGACTAAATTGATGAATGCTCTTGAAGAATTGAAGATTGACAATAAGATCAATAAGAAGACGATATCTAAACTCAAATAATATGAGGAAAAATTTAGTGTGTATGAGGCAAGAATAAATGAAGACATGAAAGAGCATGAAGATATAGTCAAGCATCTCAATTGTCAATTAGAAGTCCTATTTACAACCCTAAAAGCTAAATAAAATGAATGTTTAAGGTATGTAATTGAAAATGAGTCATTGAGATCTATGTTAGAGAAGACATATAGTAAGGTGAAGTCATTTATGAGATTTCAAAAGAGCCCATGTCATCTAGACAATATTCTAAATGAGAAAAACCATGCAAGTGATAGAACTGGTCTTGGATACAAGGAAGAACTAGAGAATGTAACTCAAGACAAGATGAAGGCTAATATGACCAAGAAAATTATGAATTTGAAGACAAATATTTAGATAAGGAATGAAGGAGCTATCAAAATGAATATAAATCTGATCAGACAACCAAATTCTATGAGGCATGCAGGTTTTAATGGTTAATGTTACACATGTAATCAATATGGTCATAGGGCTAGAGAATGCAAGAGATCTATTATAAATGAATTTTATTAGAAATATGATGGGGGTAATTAGTCAAAAGGTGTAAGAAAGGTTGAGTTCTTCAATTTTCATGATGTGGGACACTTTACAAAACATTGTCCATTTAAGGTAAGCAAGTTGATTTTCCTTCAAGAAATATTGAGTGTTATAGTTGTTATGAACTAAGACACATTGTAATATTTTATCCAAATCTAGTAAGATAGAATGAGCTTCATTCAAAAGGTATGATGTGATTCAACTATCAAAATAGAGGTCACATTTCTAGATTCTACAAGTAGAGGCCTATAACCTAGAATTGGTTCAATCAGGCTCCTAGATTGTAAAGAAGAAGGCAAAATAACTTATGGAAGCCAAAGGTGATAAGTGTGAGTCATGATGAGTCTACAGGTCCAAGTAATCTATTTACTATGGTGGAGAATGATATAGAAGTTGAAGAGTGCCAAGGGCTCTCATTGTCTACTCAGGTTGAGAATGAAGATACCAAGCTCTAGGGGAAGACCAAGGTGTTGGTTGAGGCAAGTTTTGAGATGTTTATGGATCCAAGTGAACATCCTACTATTTTTAAGCAAGTATTACTCAAATTACATCAATTATCTATGTCTAGTGATGAGGTTTCAAGCTACAAGGTTGATTCTTCAAATAAAAAGGTATGCCAATATTCTATAGTTGCTCCATGTGTTGTCAATTCTATCTTAGAAGAGAAGGAGAGTGATATATAAAAGGAACTAGTTGTCATAGTTTAGACTAAAAAGAATAAGAACAAGAGTAGGAAGTCTTATAGCTATAAGAGAATTCTAGTAGTTACTGAGGAGATGTGGCCCACTCCTAGATTCACTTTATTTTAGAGCATTATGGTGCAAAAGATGTTTCTATCTATGCTTCTTAAGAAACTAATTTTAGTGGAGAATAAAGTGTTTCTATGGTGTTATTTAGATCATCCTAGAAGGTTAGATATGAGTGTTTTTCAATTGGAATAGGTATGTCCAGATGGAAGATATGTTATGGTGATGTCAGAGTGATGTCATAGCTATATATGGTCAGTCTACAAGGTTAGATTAAAGGTTTTCATGTGGAAAAAGAGAATGTATGATTTTTAAAGATGATATTTTTGCATATAAAGGTCTATTGACCTTATTCTAGTATGTTCTAGGTGGTTTTGACGTCTAAAGGTATGTTGAAGTCAAATTGGAGATTTTCATTTGCTCTTGGGTATCCTAAATTATGCTTAAGAGTATGCAGGTCCTAAAATGAGTTATAGGATATATGGGTTCCCAAAGATGTTTAATCTCAAATCTTGGTCTAAAAGTGTGTGATGGGTGTCTCTAGGTGTGCAAGAAGTTTTATAGGTGAAAATTGATCAGAAGGAGGTTTGTTGACTCTATTTATTTTGAGATTCAAGGGTTTTTTACTCTACTAGAAAAGTGGGTTGCCTTTTGATTTGAGTTCTGAGGCTTCTTAATATTTTTAAAGGGCCAAATGGGTTGTTAAATCATGCTTCATAGAGATTTTAAGGTTTGTGGTTTTTAAATTATTCATGTTTTTTATCAATATGGAGGCCTAATTAACAAGTTGGTTTGTGAAAAAAGTATGTTGTAGAGGTTGTTCTATATGTTTAAAATTAGTATGCCTAAGGGGGATATGACATTTCTCTATATATGAAATTTTAGGTGTTGATGGTGTGTCTACAGAAAGTTGTGGGCTCTACAAGTTCCAGGTAGGGCTACAAGGAGACTAAATAAGACTAGTAAGGAGAGTGATTTTTATTTAGTTTATCCAAAAGATAAAGGCATTAGTATTTCAAGGTAATTTTTCAAGTTTATTTATTACATATATCCTATTTAGTGACTGGCATGTAGTTCTATTAGTGGTCCTTGAGGTGGCTTGAGAGAGAAGGCTAGTAAGCCTGTATGGTGGTTATTCATGGTGTATAAAGATTGGAAGATGCTCAAATGATGTAATGGATTAAAAATCTTAGGGGAATTCCCTCTCAAATGTTTCATGGTATGTTCCATTATATTTTATTATTTTATGTGCTCATTCTTAATTGGTTTCAGTACTTGATTGAAGAGAGTATTGGCATGGAGAAAGAGGAAGTTGGAAAGACAAGAAGAGGTAGGCTTAAGGTAAGGATTAATTTGTATCATATTTATAAGATGGTCCTCTCCTATTGGTAGTATTTTTAGGTTCTTAGGATTAGTTTGTGTCTACTTTGTCAATGTATCAAAAGGGGATAAAGTTCTTATTTTGAGAGTGATTAAACAGAGAGAAGATGAGCTAAATGATGTTTGTTGACATTGATGATAAAGGGGGAGATTTTTTTTATGGTTTTTAATGATGTCATATAAGTTTACAAGTGAGTTTATGAAGTTCCTTAATAGTCTAAGTGATAATTACAAAGTGTGCAATGTACCTGTCCTAGTATGCTTAAAAGAGGCTTGGTTGATATTCACTTTTTACATGGATAGAGATATTTAGGGATGAGTATGTAGTATTGATCATGTGAAAGGGGTCATATAAGATGTTTTATATCATTTTAGTGCTTTTGTGAATTATTTTAATTCATTTGATTCATCATTTTTTCTCATCTAGACTTTTTGGGTCCAATGGCAAAAAAATTGAGTAGGTAGTCTGATGATGTCATAATTGCCTTGTGTGGATGAGTTAGGGGGAATTGGTAATATGGTTATGATCACATTAGTCCATAGTTTCTATGAAAAAATTATCAATTCTATTGATGAATCATGATAAAATATATGTAAGTGCAAATTTGGGCTCTTAGGGATTTTGATAGTGTTTTCCCATACTTAGCCAAATTTGCAATATGGTAAGAAGAGTTGAGTAAACATATTGATGAAGTTATATCTTGCACATGTGGATGTTTCACAAGAATTTGATCATATGGGTTTTTTTATTTTTGTTCCTAGTTTATTTTTTATAATTTTTAGGTTAATTGATGAAGCGCATCAAAATCTATGTATGTGCAAAGTTGGCCTTTCCAGATAGTTCTAGGTATAGTTAGTTTTGTGAATAGATACATCTGAGTGAGCATATTAATTTGATTATATATCATATGTGTGAGTTTATAATATCATATTGAAACATGTTTTGATTATTCTATGTGAGGATATCATATGGTCCAATTTTCATAACTTACGCTTGATCGAAGAAAAATATGGAGGTGCAAAGTTGACCTTCCAGGTAGATAGCAATGGTCCCCATACCTAGTCTATTGTGCATGATGTTAAAGATTAGGAATAGATGGATATATAATGGCTCATAAGTTATAATACAATGAAGATATATAGTATGCATCAATTCAAATAGGTCAAATTATTCATTGGTTAATGAAGGTAAAGATCGAGATCCTTACAAAAGGATCAATGGAACATGTTTGTTCCAAGATCTTAGGAAGTAGTGAGATGAGGACAAGTGATCAATGGTTAATGGTATAAGTGATCAAGAGGAATACAAGGGTGAAAATTTTAATTATCATGGGGGTTATAAGTAAGATCAAATGGTGAGTGATATAAGGTAAAGATGTAATTGATCCACAAAGATCGATAATGCACGATAATTCAATATTACAAGATTACATGAGATGAGGTCAATTGTTTGAGGTTTAACATTTGATAGTGTTGTATTATGTGTTAAATGTCAATATTTTTAAAATAATATCTATATTTTGTGATTTATCTAAATAATTGAGGACACAAGATGAGAGCATAGTGTTTGATGTTTAATTGTGACCGTTTGAATTCAAATATTTGAATTTAACAAAGGAAAAACTAGTGCCTAGTTCTTGAGCCATAACTCTTGATCTATATAGAATTTGACCATGATATAAAAATAATTTTTTTATAGGACTCCAATAAAAATATAAAAATATATATTTTAAGGTCTAAATATATGTATAGACAAATATATTGAGCTTCAAAGTTGATTGTGTGTTTAACTATGTTCTGCAAGTAACCTAAGAAGGATAATTGAGCTCATTATGATGTTTAATTATGAATGAGATATATAAAAAATTTATAGACTCCATAGGGATTATTTTTTTGAATTATGAAGGTTTGACCAATTGTATGTAGTATGAACTAAGGTTTACAAGGTGACTGTGTGCATAGAATGTTGTTTGAGCAAATTGTGCTTAACCAGAAGGGTAATATGATGATTGTTAGACTTTAAAGAGTACCTCTCTATCATGTGGAATGGTTCCATGAATTTTTAAAGTGTTCCTATGTTTTTATTTTGTTTGGAGAAGTGTCAAAGAGTTGAATGGGTCTCCATAGGACCTAAAAGTGACTTAGGCCTATTTTAAAGAATGTTGTGCTTAAGTGTGACCCATGTTATATGTTTTAAGGGCAAAGGCATGTGTTATGGCCAAAATGAAATATTTTTATATTTTTAATTCATGATTTATCTATAAATGTTGAAACTAAATGTGTTTATTTTTAGACTTTTGAAGAAGATTTGTTCAAGGTGTATGTGAGACTTGTAGACCAAAGTAGAGGTAGAGTGCCCAATTGATGAATTGATGAGTAGAGAAAATTGAGGACTATGTGTATGACATGTAGGTCATATTTATGATGTATTAATAGTGATCTTATACTTTTAGGATATGTGAAGAGGTTTGAGTGTGTATATGAGGACAATTTGAGAAGAAGGAGAAAGATTGTGTCATGCCTATGTGAGAGGCTTATATGAGATAGAGTGGGAGTTTGTGTAGGGGTTAAATAATTAGAGATCCATCATCAAGTGTTGAATACATCAGTTCTAAGGTGGATGTGTTCAATTCAAATGTGGGTCTAAAATACTTGATCTTCCTTAGGGGTAGTTTCTCCTTGTGAAACAAGTGTTTCACTAAATACCTTTGGTCAAGAGGATTTGATCAAGGTTTTCTAGTCTAAAAGAGTTGACCAGTCACTTTTTTGTTATTTCTCATAGAATAAGTAGTCCATGTGTTGTAGGCTTAAGAGTGGGTTTTATTCCCCATGAGGGTTTCCCACAGGAATTATGTGTTATGTGTTTGATATTGTGTAGCATTGAATGAATGAGCTCTCTTGTTAATGTTGCTTAATCAAGTTGATATATGTTGATTATTTAATAGTTTGAAAGGATTGGAATTAAGATTTAAATATCTAGACTCACTGATTTACCCCCCCCCCCCTCTTAGTGATTATACCTCTAACATATAATCCTTCACTATTCATATTTATCATAGTTTGGCTAACTAATTGAATTATTTTTCATAAACATGATTCAAATAGGGAGGCATCAGCTCATCAGAGAATACTAACCATATAAAATGAGCATCATTATTCTTATTTTGATCACACAACCAATGATACCAAATAAATGGCTGAAGTTATAGATACAAAGATGCCAAAACCACCTTTTAAGAGCTATGAGTTTGGTGTAGATCAAATATATTTTCATTTTGATTGATCTAAGTGAGTGGATCCTTACCATCAAAATTATGTAAGTCCACTTTTGAAAACATTAGTTTCACCCCCATATTGATAGTGTTAGTGTTGATAAGAGGACCAGAAGGAAAAAGTGGAGGGTTTGTGAGTATCAAATGCTATGAAATTATATCTAGTTATTTTGTGATCTATTGTAACTACTTGATCACACCATTAAATTCCCATTGCATTACTGACATTTGAGTTTAGACTTGCACATCCTTCTACATCAGGGCATGTAGATTCAAATAAATTTGATAAATCATCTACAAAGATATCATATCAAAGTTTTCAGACTTCATGCCATCCCCTAATGTAGTTTTAGGGGTGTCTTTCCCTTTCCCTTATCTATGAGTGTTAGTACTACACATAAGAAGGCTTAATGGTGAACCTTATTTAGCCCAATTGCCCCAAATTTTACCATGAATTTTTTAAAATATGTTAGACTCAAATCAAAAATATAAAATAATCTACCCAAACTTATTTTTTACAAGCTGTAGAAAACTATAAATAAATTTGAAAAAATATACAAATTATGAGATATGGAGTAAATGTATGAAAAACCATAAAATGGAAATAAAGTTTGAAAAATAGATCCAAATGATCTTAAATTTTAACGGAAACTCATGTGAATGATTTCTCACATCTAGTAAAAATATTATAGATAAATTCACAATATAGCCAAATTCCAAAATCTAGGGTTTTTGACCTAATTATGGCTCAAATTGATGCTCTAATACCACTTTTAATGATATTAATTAACCAAATATAATAATAACATAATTAGATCACAATTAGATGGAAATATAGTATAAAATATGAATAATATATAAGCCACTTCAAAGGGGCAACCTCCCAAATGCTTGTAATAAGAAATTAATACTCTAATATGATGATGAATAACTAAACCTACCTCCTAGTTATAGTCTATCAAGGCCATGGACAACCCATATGCAAACCTACTAAGCATATGAGTGTATAGAGAAATGTAAAATAATATGTAAAAGGGTTATACAATCCAGAAGTTAGTTACACATATCCTTAGACACATCAATGGTTAAGGGCATAAAATTTGTCTTTTACCTATATATAATAGAGTATAAACCATTTTTTTATACCTTATTGAGTTTTAAGGCTAAAATGATCTAGAGGAATTTTTGACTTTTAATGACTTGAAGGGTTAATAAATTTCCCTTATCATCCAAACATATGACACTCTTTTTAATGTAGTCCAAGAAATGATGATGTAAATTAATATAATTCATTCCTATGATGATATCATGTGATCCTAATGGATCAAATTACATATATAACTAAGTCTTAAATAATCCCAAGTCTAGTTTCAGTTTATCTAAATGTTTTTTTACATGATACTTTTTCCTAGTAACAAACTCTGTTTTCCACATCTCTCATTTTTATTGCTTTAGTTTTTCATTCAAATAAAATCTTTGTGGAATAAAATTATCATAATACCCATAATCAATTAATATTGATAAATGAAAACTATAAATGATACATTTAGTTTATATCAAATCAGTCTATTGTTCTACTTGGAAATTATTGGCTACTATAAAAACTCTATGGTTGGACTCTTTATAAGCATGGTACTCTAGAAAATCTTTTTTGAAGTGATATTTTATACATATATAATAACATTGATTTGGACTACATTAAGGTAAAGGGACCTTGTTATCTCTCATGGTAGGATTGGGGTTGCATGGATGTGGTGAAGTGTTATTTTGAAACCCTTAAAAATAATTACCACTTGCATTACCTTAAAACTTGCCCAAACTATTCCATTATTTACCTTTGATTCTTAAATTATTACCTTTTGATTTCATTTCTAAGTGTAGACTATATGTTTTGAGCTGAACTATTCTTCATTTCTTATTTATAATTCATTCAATATATTTCCTTTACTTTACCAACATAAGTTTATTTTATAGCAAAAACCAAAGTGTCTATCTTGGTGAGATTCATTCATGCATGATCACATCCTTGATCCCAAGTTTTAATTTATTAATCTTAGTTTATTATTCCCTCATATAATTAATATAGCATAGATTCAAGAATTTGGTTTCATGTTTAGCCATAAATAGTATGCTTTACTATAGTAACTAAAGTTTGTATTGTTCTTTTACTTATTTTTAGATTAGATATATCTTCTTTTGAAGTGATTTTAAAAATATTCCCAATCTATAGTCAGTATATCATAACATTTCTTCTTTTCCAAATGGATCGACCATCATAAGGCATCAAATTCCAAGTGGTATATGGAAATTTGAGCTTGAATGTTTGAGATGATATCGTGTATCCCAAAGTACTATTATAAGTTGAATAATCGAGCCTCAATAGAGTGCCCAATTTATTTTTATCAACCATTATACCTTGGAATAGTAACCTTCTTGAGCTCTCAAAAATATATGTTTATTTCTTAAACTACAGGATTCCTTTCAAGAAACTATATTTATTCTCTTTGTTGATTTTCCACGTGGTTGGAATTTTTATTTCCCAATAAACCAACCATATGGTTTTCCTATTCCTCTAACCTATCTTAGAGAGTTCTTAATACTCCTAATATTCCTTCAAGGACTTCTATATTTTCTTCAAAATGCAATAGATGAGGGTTCTATTACTATTCATGATTTTGATTTTGGTTTAAGTCCTTATTATGATCTTAGTTTTGGTTCTAGTTTTGACCTCTTTTAAGATCATGGGATCTATTCCTTCCACCATCATGGCCTCCTTTATGATTCCCAACATTAATAACTATTTCATGTAAATTTTCACTTAAGTTCAAAATAAAGAGAGAAAAGAAACTCGATATGGGTATGGTTGAAAAACTTGTTTGTTTGTATGCATGATAAATCAAAAGATTGTGAAGAGCTCCTTTTTGGCTTGGAAAGAAGACCTATAGATAAGAAATCACTAAATAAAACTTGTTTGTTAGATAAATAGTTGGGTGGATTGCTTAGTGATAGCTAGATATTAGAAGTGAGAGCTTCCTTAGGGGCTATCAATCCACATATTTCAAAATTTAAGTTTATGGAACTAGAAAGGAGGTACTTGAATCAATAATTAAAAGGTAATAAAATGAATACAAGAAATATTTCTATAAAAATAGACTATAAATGATCTAATTAGTGATAAACTAATTAATACAAGTGCTAATGGGTCGAGGTATGCTTCAAAAAATATGAAAGGGGTATTTGAGTGGTCAGAAACATAGAAAAGTGGATTTGATTGGGTGTGGGTGGGTAAAATTAGCTTGCTAGTTTTTATACCAAAGGTGACCATTGGTAGTTGGGGTAACCATTGGCATTTATGCCTAATCATCAGTGGTTGACTATGTATTTATAAGTTTTATCAATAGAAGATAATGAGATTCTACAAATAGATTTTGAGAATTGGGTAAGCACTAGACTAATTGTGAAATGGAATAAAAGCATGTGAATATTGATAAATAAGCACTTATCTTGATAGAAGTCATTTGGGTGGGTGGTTGATGTAGTTAGCCTATTTGTGGAATTTGGCTTGATTCTAGTAGAGTAATATTACCTAAGATCTTAGTTTAGAGGTGGTAACAAGTTGGCTCTCAATCAGATCATTGATAATGCTTGATAATGTTGATGATGTTGATTGACCTGATTGACCTACAAAAGAAAACTCTTGAATGCCTAATCTCTTGATAATTATTGTAGATGGATTTGACCTCCTCGACCACTCTCTTATAGGCATAAGCTAGAGGTGGAAGTGAAGGTGTAACTAGGTCATATAAATATATTTTTTCATTCAAATTCTTGCAACACAAATTGGATAAGTCATATTTAGAAAAGGGTCGATAGAGCTTGCATGCTCTTGGTGAGAAGGTGGATCCTAATCATTGATAGTTAGAGGTTTCCAAGGCTGACTATCAATAATCACCTTGCTCATCGATGGTTAGGGTCCACAAGGATGGGGTCCTAAAGGCTAGGGTTATTCATTTAGGTGAAACTAAGTACAAATTAGTTGGTATAAGATTGATAGGTGAAGGTTGGTCCCAAGGGGGGCCTAGGGTAGGTCCAGGGGTATTTTAAACATTTATAATAATATGTGTGTAGATTTTTGGTGTTTACATTTTTCCCCTTTTTATTATGTGACTTGCATAAACGAGATACAAAATAAAAATAGAGTATGGGTCAAGGGTTTGGCTGCCCTAAGAGTGGGAGGTGGTGTTTTCCCTCAAACCAAGAATCTATGAGGTGAAGCTGAAGTGGGTATAGGTTTGATAAGTGGTATATGGTGAGTCATGATGTGGTGACATTAGGTTGAGCATTTGAGATGAAAATGTGTGCACAAAATGTGACAATAAAGAGTGATAGACAAGATCATGCATAGATGAGGTTTCCAATGTTTGTAAAAATAAGGGTCAGTGATAATAAGGAAAATTGATGAGTGAAAATCATGACCACCTATAGGAATGGTAGCTAGGAAGACTCATAAACACAAGTCTCCTAAGTGATCTCTATGTATCTAGTGGGTATCCAAGGCAAGAAGTACTACAAAAAACACAAATGGGTCAAATGTCTCAAGTATCTGAGGTAGGAAGTGCTCCTGGTGAGACATAAGTATGTTGGTATGTGTAAGGTGGTGTAAAATGAAAAAGGGTAAACATGGGAATATTTTTACCATGGTCAAAGGACTAGGCAATAAGTGTCATAAAATTTTGCACTAGATGGCCCAGATCTAAGGTTTCCCTAGTAAAACATTGTACTAGAATTCACCTTTGACCACATAGAAGAGTTTAAGGAGTGTGCAAGATCCTAGCTAAATATGAATTATGATGGTTCCCAAGGTAGTTTTCATAGTGTCGTTAAAGGATCTAAGGATGGTTAAAGTTTTAAACATGACATTATCTGGTAGTTTGAGCTACTCATAGGCATGGGAAGAGATGATGTTGATACTGGCTCCCCCATTGATCATAACTTATTTGATGCAAGTTTGGTTGATGTGTATTATAATAAAAAGAGGATTATTTGGGTCTTTAGGTTATATATAATGTATCTCTAAGTCCTTGAATGTAACAAGGGTGGAGAGCCAGAGAGTGTCAATGAATGCCTCCATAGGCTAGGAGTCTCCTGGTCTAACCTTAATGGATTACATAACCTCAATCATGGCCTAAAAATGATGAGTTGAGGTGGAAATGAGATAGTAGAGGCTCATCTTATCTATATTTTGGTAAAATTGTTTAAAGATGACCCTCTTAATTGATTCAAAAGGGTTAGCCTCTAGAGTGCCTAAGATGGTGACTTTGGGCTTAGCTGCAAACATGGAAGTTTGGATATGGTTTGGTTTAGGGTGAGTCAGTGGGTACATCTATGTAATGGATGCTCTGGCCTTACCTTTATCCATTTTTTGTGATCATGTGATCACATTAATAGTATGAATAGAAGGGTAAGATGTGATGGGGTTGGGTATTTTTTTTTTCACTCTAAAGTGTGAGTCAGGGTTAGGAATGTGTTGGTAACTGGCTATTAGGTGTAGTGGTAGGGGAATGGATGGAATTTCATATACTAAAAGATCATACTCATCATAGATTTGGTGTATAATGGCCTAGAAATATTTACAATTCTTCATGTCATGCCTAGGTGTCCTATGATAAGAGTAGATTTGATGTTCATTATACTAGGTCAGCTTCAAACCTAGAGGATCAAAAGGTCTGATAGGAGGTATTGTGAGGTAAGAGGTCTATAATAATGTTTGAATAATGGTCATATAATATTATATTATAGGTAAGATAGTTTTATAGATCATGGTTTGTGTTTGTAAGATGGACATGTTGGTGGCAATAGGTTTGGTGAGAGATAGTTTATGTAAGGTGGTGTTTTTAGTTGATGGTTTTGGTCTGGGTATGTTAGTAGTTGGGATGGTCAAGTTTGATGGTCTGACTATTGGTAATATAGGAAGGATTGATTCATCATTTAATAAGTGGGCTAGTGTAATCAACGTCAGTGGGTAACATATGTTAAAGGGGGGTTGCTTTTTAAGCAAAGTGGAAGGGTGAGACCCTAAGATATAGGGTAAAGTAGAGGGAGGTAGAGTCTTAGTCATGTGTCCCTTCAATTTTTTCATCCTATATGTTATTGTGGGTCAATAACTAGGTATGGGCTTGGGTTAAGTTAAGTCTAATTGCAAGGATGGGTGAACCAAACTTTGAGTAGGGAAGGCACCAAGAGTTTTGAAATGTTTGGTTGGTGATGTGGTGACTATTTTGGTTGACTGAGAAGGTGGGGGTTGGTATAAGTCTAGATTGGTTTAAGATGTGATGGAGAGATGATGGATTGGTTGGTTATGGACATGATATAAGTTTCAAGTTTGTTTATTTTATGTAGCCCTAACTATTTCCAAAAAGTGGTTCAATCTATGTCTAATTTTGTAGCCATACCTAACTTTTGAATGAGTTTGGAAAAAGGTTTTTATACTAGTCTAGCCTCTAGGGTAGTGGGTGTTAAGGAGACATATATGGGTTTAGGAGGAGGGATAAAAGCCTCATTCATTTCCTTAAGCAATGGAGGTAAGTTTAGGTAGGGTGGCCACTCTATAAGGGGTGTTTGTGAAAAATTTGTTCCCCTAGGCACAATGTCCATAGTTGTGGCTTGGTCTATAGTTAAGGGAGATGGTGGGCTAAGAATGGTTGTTTTTTTGGGTGGGTTATCTAAATGGGTGATTTATGATTCCAAATCCTCTATGAGTGAATCTAAGGAAAAATTAACCTCCTTGGTTTGTGCCTTTGAAGAAAGGGAAAGTGACTTCACCACCTTGGTAGATGAAGTGGGGTAAAAGAAAGCAAGTTGGATGATAGGCACATCAAGGATGATATTGATCATGTGGGAATCATGAGAATATTTATCTTATTTTTCCTTGGCTTTAACAGGGGCATGGTTGGTAAAAGGTTTTTTGAATATGTCAATAGCTTGATTTTGAGGGGCATTGGGATTATCCAACATGAGTTCCCCTTTATCGATAAGACTCTAAACAACATTCTTGAAAGTATTGCATTAGATGATGTCATATCCAATTACCTAATAAAAATCATAGAGGTCATTTTCATTATACCAAATAGGTGCTAGACAAGAAAAATCAAACTGCTAGGAAGGTTTGGTGGGTATAATTTATATAAGATTAGCTTTTAGTAGCTTCTCCAAAATTTAGGTATAAGATTCTCCAAGTGGAGTGAATTTATTTTGGTTTATTTGATTTTTTTACTTGTATTTTGGTTGGAGGTAATGAGAGAATTTTTTTGATTGACATTGGGTAGAGGGGAAATTTTAAGGATGATGATATTCACGGTTCCCCTGGTCTTGGTTCTAATATTGGCCTTATTGCCTAGTTTGGAGGAAGAGGTTTCATTGGTCTTGAAGGTAGATTTATTATTTCATAACTCTAATTTACCCTCATATATGGCTTAGTTTCTAGATTATGTGCCATGTTAAAAGCCTCATCAAAAGTTTTAAAGCATTGGACACATAGTTTAGAACATATATGTTTAGTGTAGGCTCAAGCAAAAAACACTATAATTTTAGGTTTAGGTATGAAAAATGAAAGCTAATTAATCACACTTCTCTAATGGGTGATAAAATTGGCATTGGACTCATCATTGAATTTATTGATATAATATAGGTCCATGATAAAGACCTTGGAAATTTTAATGGAAAAGTGATCTAAGAAGACTTATGCTAGTTGGGTGAAAGAAAATATGGAATGCTTGGTGAGGGCACTATACCAATCAAGTGTTGGGCTGGATAAATACATGGGGAAGGTTCCAAGGAGAAGGGAATCATCATAATAAATCATCTAACATGCATTTCTGAAAGCCCTTAGGTATTATTGGGGGTCCCCCTTGATTTAAAATTTTGTAAATTTTAAAAGCTCCCATTGAGGAGGGTAAGGTCTAATAGGGATATAAGGATGAATAAGTTCATTAAAAATATAATCATAGGATAGGATGTTATGATCCCCTAAAATATATGACTCATGGTTGGTCATCTTGTACATGAGCATTTTCATTAGGTTGGTTTGAGGTGGTGCACCAAAAAGATTGTAAGGTTGATATTGTGGTTGAGGTTGGGAAACATATTGGTAATTGTTTTGTGGTTGAGAGGCTATCATATATTGGAATGTGGATGCTAGAGGTTAGTCAGGGTAGGTGGAAGATGTAAGTTAGGTAGTGGGTACATACCCTTGTGGGTTAGGGATATATCCTAGATTGGGTGCAATGGGTAACTATTGAGGAATCCTTATGGATTCGGCATGGGTGGTAGTTAGGTTGGTGACAAGAGTCAAGGTAGTGACCTTTGTTCTAATGGGTGGTGAAGTAAAAGGGATAGATACCCCTAAGCTTGGTAAAAGGGTATTGCCTAATGGGTTAGGTTTGATAGAGGGGAGGTTGGAAGTGTTGGTGGTGGCTGCTCCAACTACAAGTGGAGCATGATGGGTCAATAGTTTGGTTATCCCCAAGGTAGAGGAGTCATTAGTAGGGGTGGAATGTGTAAGGGTAATGAATGGTTGGATGGTTTGGTTTCTAGTTATAGCATGAAATAGGTTAGTAGATGAAGATTCCTAGGTGGTCAAAGGTTGGGTGGTGATCACATCAACAAAGATACTCTTCATAATGTGGGATGACATTCCATAAGGTGGATCTTAAGGTGGAGTTGAAACTAGGATATGGTGAGAAGAGGTGTTAAGATAGTGCTAAAAGGCAACTAGATTGTTATCTTAAAAAGTGGTAAAATCCATGTCTCCTTAGGGAAATACCTGAGGGAAAGTAGGGATTCCCAATGGATAAGGTGAATCTTCTACCTTACAGACACACTCCATAGATGAGGAGGTAAAAGAGATTGATTTAAGTGACAAGTTTTGTTCTACTAGGTCTCTTTTCTATAGATGAGTGAGAACCATACAAGTAAAATGGGAGATAAAATAAAAAAAACTCACCTCTCAAACAAGTAGAAAACAATAAAATGATCAAGGCAATCAAGACACACACTATGAAGTACGTTAAGCCTAGAGGTTAGTTTTAATCTCACTTTTGTCTTATGCCTTAGTTTATGAAAATGTGTGATAGAAGTTGGCTTGTAGATCAAGTACTATAAAAACAATCTATGGTTGGTTTTGGGTTGTTTAGGTGCTAAAAATAATATATATTGGAATCAATAAATGGCTTGGTATTGGGGCCTATCCCCTCACTTAATAGTCCCATAGAGATAACGTTGTCAAGTGTTTAGCCAATATATATTGATGTCTAGAGTTTATACTCAACCAAAGAGCTGAGTTGGTTCTCCCCTTGGTGATGACCTCCAAGTAGGATTGCTAGGAATGGGTAAGGTGACTACTAGGTGATGAAATCCAAGTCTAGCACTATCTCAAATTGTTTTGGCATTTGATTAATGAAAGTGGTTTAGCCAGTGTGTGCAACAAAGGTGATACTACAATAAGATTATTGTGCTTTAATTCAAAGTGAACTAATGTTAAAAGAAAGCAATGGATGTAGTTTATTTTTAGCCCAAAATAAATTTTAGTTTCAATTATGTGTATAGATTGAGAGAAGAGCATACAAATACAAAGAAAATAGAAGTAAAGAATCTAGGTCCCACTGGGCATGCCTAAATGTCTCATGTAAATTTTCACTTAAGTTTGAAAGAAAGAAAGAAAAAAAAATCAATATGGGTATGGTTTAAAAAACTATTTGTGCACATGTTGAATCAAAATATTGTGAACACCTCCTCTTTGGCTTGGTAGGAAGACCTACAAATAAGAAATCACTAAAGCAAACATGTTTGTTAGGTAGATAGTTGGGTTGATTGCCTATCGATAGATAGATCCTAGAAGTGAGAGCTTCCTTAGGGGTTTTCAATCCACATTTTTCAAATAGTTAAGCTTAAAAAACTAGAAATAATATACTTGCATCAATAATAAAAAAGTACTAAAATGAATATAAGAAATCTTGCTATAAAAATAGACTAGAAATGATCTAATTAGTGATAAACTAATTAATACTAGTGATAACAGGTTGGGGTATTCTTAAAAAAATCTAAAAGGGTTCTATGAGTGTTCAAAAACATATAAAAATGGATTTTATTGGGTGTGGGTGAGTGAAATTAGCTTGTTGGTCTTTCTGCCAAGGTGACCATCAATGGTTGTGGTAACCATCAGTGGTTATGCCTAACCATCGGCCATTGGGGTCTGACCATCGATGGTTGACAATGTATTTATGGGTTTGATCAATATAATATTATAGGATTACAAAAATGTATTTTGGGAATTGGGCAAGGGTTAGACTGATTGTGAAATGGAATAAAAGCATGTAAATATTGACAAACAAGTAATTATCTTACTAGAAGTCAACTAGGTGGGTGGTTAATATAGTTAGCCTATTGGTGGAATCTAGCTTGATTCTATTAGATTAATGGTAAATAAAATATTGGTTGAGAGGTGATGATGATTTTGATCTCAATAAGATGGTTGATAATGTTTGATAACATTGATTGACCTGATTGACTTACAAAAGAAAACTCCTGAGTGCCTAAGCTCCTGATAATTATTGTAGATGGATTTGACCTCCCAGACCACTTTCTCTTATATGAATAAGCAATAGGTGTAAGTGAAGGTGTAACTAGGGCATCTAAATATAATTTTTACATGCAAAGGCTCACAACACAAATTAGACAAGTCATATTTAGAAAAGGGTCAATAGATCTTACATGGTCTTGGTGAGAAGGTAGATCTTAACTATCGATGGTCAAGGTTCCCCAAGGTTGATCAATGATGGTCACCCTAATTTTCAATGATTAGGGTCTATAGGGATAGGATCGTGAAGGCTAAGGTTATCTAGTTAGGTGAAACTAAGTGCAGATTAGTTGGTCTAAAGGGGGGCCTAGGGTAGGTCCAGGGGTATCTTTGACATTCAAAATCATAGGTGTGTATATTTTTGGTTTCTACACCAACATTTGTAATATTTCCCATATCATTACATCTTATCCTCACCATTTCTAGTGAACACCAAGTGAGAATGAATTTTCTAACCTATAGTTCCCTAGCATTGAACTTGGAGATCTAATACCAGGTTTAATGTCAACTTAAAAACAACTTAAAATTTTTATTGAATTTATTCTAAATAATTAATATCTTTTTATATTTTTATGATGAACTAGCACATTATTTAATGTACTACTTATAGTAATTACTTTAAATCTAATTAATCAATCCTTTTACTAATAGGTTATCCTATATGAGTTTGTGTAATAAGGTCTGAATAAGATATAAGTCCTTTAACAAAATAAATTTCACCTCTTGATACTTTTACCATTTCAATAAAATAATGGTTTAAAATTAATAGATTCATATAGTGAAATGTTAATATTAAAAATATAAACATGAACCATTCTATCAACTTTTAATAAAAACATGACTTTTGTAGATTGGATTATCATAACCTATTGCCCTTAAATTACATACAATTAACATTGGTATAATTTGATTGAACTATCTCCTAATATTTTTCCACTATTTATAGTTCTTAGTAATTTTTAATCATGTTTTAAATATTAAGGAAAATTTAGGTTACAATCAAATATAGATGCAATAATGCCTTAATATGTATTCCACATGACTCAATTCATGTAGACTTAATGCACATATTTACAACTCATTTACTATCTTTATCATAACCTCTTAAAATAATCCAATTTTGTCCTTTACTTATAAATAATGAATATAATTCATTTAGAACTTAGTTGTATATTTTCAACTTGAATATTTAATGTTATGACAATGAACACAATTTGATCATTTATCATTATCTAAATATAAGTACGGTTATTTTTAAATCTAAGTGTTTGAGCAATACAACTTTCCATAATGACTTTGATATAAATTATACCCTTTTAAGTTAAACACTTTAACTCAACCATGATACAAACATATAAACCCTTAAATAAAAAACTATTTAATTTTATTTATAGGTCAGTACCAATAGGGTACAAAACTATTAAGCAACCTAAAATAGTCCACATAGAATATCTTAGCAAGATAACTATTAAGAATTGATCTCATATAAGTGATCAAAACTTACATGTTGTATCATATTGATTTTAACACCATATATATGCTTAAACATTTCATCAAGTTTATTTCCCTAATATATAAATTTGTGAACCTAGTCCTTTTGAATAAAACATTGAAATTATATGCTTAAAGTTTTGGTTTAGGATTAAACACTATTAAAAAAATACCCATTCATTTTAGTTTCATTTTCTACAAGACTAAAATAGGATGTAATAATTTGAAAAATCCCAACAACATAGTAAAAAGGAGTATTGCCCATCAAAATAGAGCTATTTATTAATCTAAGTTTACAAAATTGTACTTAGTTCCATATCAAAATATTAGCAACTATCATCATCCTAGAATAATAAAGTACAATGTTACACTTTTAAGACTAAAAACAAATATAATGTTTATGAATAAATGGAATAATCCTTGTAGGCACAATAGTAAAAACCATTTTTTATAGATATTCACTTTTTGATTAGAGATATGAACTAGACTTAGGGCATAATTAGGGGGTTGATTCCTCAAGAATAACTAAAATAACACAAATGGCCACAACTGACCATTAAAGCCACTATGTCAACTCAAATGGCCACACCCAACCTATAAACACCTAGTGAAATTCAAACCTAGGTGAGGTTGGGAATAACCAACCCACTTTACAAACCCTTGTACATCTCATTAGCCTTGAAATTTGGGTATAAAATTTTTAATAATTAGATTTCCCAAACCAATGGTGAATTGTGTCACTAACCATGGAATGTGGACTTTCCTTATCACATTAAACATAATTTTTAGGGTACATGCTTACCCCCATCACATTAAACATTTGGATAGTATTCCACTGCATTGGATACTTTTCATGAATAACTCACCTAGTTGACATACCTTTATTCTTGCACAAATTTCAAGTTCTAACCCCTACTCGATCACATACTGGGTTGCACCCTAGTTTTTCACTAGTCAAGTTATGATCCCTACACATGCATCTTTTAGATTTCAACCCCTACCTAGAAAACCATTAGGTTCTTCTCCTTGCTCGCATACCATCTAGGCTCCACCCTTTATTTTTATATGCTTCAGACTCCACCTAGTGCCTAGACACATTCCAATTTCTACCTAGTATGTATGTGTACCATGAGATCTACCCCTTGTCTAAGTAGCCCCTAATTTCTACCCACCTTCTCTTTATTTGTTTTGACAATCTATGATGTTCAAGATGATGTCAAATTTGATCAACTGGAAAGTGGCACTATTAATTTCAAAAATGGAACCAATTTTCATGTGACATAACTCCCACATTAATCAAATCAATAAAAAAGGGGAGGGTAGCAACCATTTTAGGTCTTATCCCCTAGTCACATGGGAGTTAAACCCCTGGTCACTTCCAACCCAAAAGTTCTTAACTTTTTCTCTAAGAGGGATTATTTTTTTCTTAGGGAAGTTGATTCCCAAAAAACTCAACCCAAAATGTTTTCAAATTTTACAAACTAGAGATTTCCCATATCCAGAACTTCAAACATGTATACCTTTCATCCTACTGCTCCCTTTGAGGTTTTTTTTTTTTTTTTGAAAGTGAGAGTTTTTAGAGCTCTACACATTTATAATATTCTAGTTATTTGTAAATTTTAACCTCTATAAATTCATATGGGTTTTATATCATGTATTTCAGTACACACAATTAAGCACATACTTCCTTCTACACCATAGATCAGAGCCAAGTTCCAATTCTTACACCATTCAACTATCACAAGTGGAAAATTAATTTGAAAATATTCTCAAGGAGTAAATCTTTATACCAAATCATAATGTGTACAAAAAAAAATTGAAACTTGATGTAGATAAGGCTAAGTGTTTTAACAAAAGTGATGAATAATATGGTTTACTATGCATGTCTATGTCTCTTGAATTACTCTTTCATATATAATTTATAGCTACTCCTAATGAAGTATAGACCACATTGGAAAAAATATTAGGGAAGTAGGACATAATGAGTAAGATAATGAAATTTGTTTATGTGACTATAAAACACACACACCAAAAAACACCAACTTTTATTTTAACATAATGTTGACATATGTCACAAGTAGATGTCAGTAAAGATAAGTATCTTAACAAAGATTTTCATGCACAAAATTTTGTCCTAAACAAACTAAGGATACTGCTTAACATCCTATCATAGTTATGATATGTGTATTGGATCATGATCAATAAGGTGACTATTTAACTTATAAATATATATGCATTTGACATTGCACTAGCTATATAGGTGAGATAAATATAAAAAATAACTATTCTGGTCGATTGGTCATTCACCTATATCATTCTCAAACATAAACATCATAATTTTTACACTTTTATATATTTAATTTTATAATATAACTAGATGAAGACATAGTACCAATGGTCACAATTATAAATTGCCTCATTATGATTAATAGATAAATTGGCTCAATAATATCCACAACCCTCGCTATAAAATAATTGAAAACCCCAATGTTATACTAGCTTCTAAATAATATATAGTTTGGTTTCACTCTTGTAAATATTTACATTAAATTAATGTCACACACACACAGAGAGAGAGAGAGAGAGAGAGAGAGAGAGAGAGAGAGAGAGAGAGAGAGAGAGAGAGAGAGAGAGAGAGAGAGAGAGAGAGAGAGAGAGAGATAAATGATATAATGAAGGTGTTAATTTATCATGATGTTTTTATACCATCACATTCATAAGATGAAATAAAGTATACAAGTGGTACCAAAAATGAACCGTTTACAATTCATTTAGTTTATACTTCCCCAATACTTAATAACAAAGTATATTTATATCTCTAAACTATAAAATATACAAATAAAGGCAAGGATTAGTCCTAATACTATCAAAATCTATGACCATTATAAAAGTGAGATAGATAAACCCAAATAACATACTAATATTGGTAGTGTAGGATTTTTCCCACTATGTGATTTTACCTACATAGTCTAATTAGCTTGTTTAGGTTAATATTAGGTCATTAGGGGAAATGTACTTTAAGCCATTTTATAATTGTGAGTTAAGGTAATTACCTTTTCTAGTGACTTAATTCCTCACTATATAATGTACTTTCTTATGTACCTTTTAGCTAATGAATGTTAATACATTTTTTTGTTATGAGGATAAGCTTCTTCTATTTTGAGGTGTTATTTAGATTTCATTATTCCATACAGGTTTAACTTCATTCATTCAATCCTATCCAAACATAGCCTTGATTATATCCCACTATGACATGTTATCAAATCTGATCTGGTAGATGATTGCCATCGATTATGTTGTCATATATAAAATTCTAGCTTATTCAAGATTTTTCATTAATTTTAGTTTTCTAGGGTTTGGTGGGGTTTCTTGAAAATATGTACATATAGAGTCTTGAAGTGAAAAAAGATAGCATCATTAAATTTATAAGGTAGAAACCCCCTAAGAATGGTTGTAAACTTAAACTAGTTTCATGACAATCAATTTTCAATCATTTTTGGAGGGTTTCAAGGCCATTTTTTAAATTTTGCAAAAATCCATACTTTCAGTGATTTTGAGGAAAAACCATTTCTAGGTTTCTAAAAAAACCAAGTGGATAATTTATAAATTTTATAAGATATATATTTATATATATATATATATATAACCATATTTTTTAAGGTTTATTTAACGTGGTATAATTCCAACCCTTGTAGGTAATTTTTATAGTTGGAAAACTTTTTGTGATAGAAAAATAAGTCCATGTAGACATTTAGGTGCTTACGTACATACATGATGGATTTTAACACCTTAATAGACATTTTTGGGTGGTTATACATTTTATCCTACTCGATATCATATCGATTTCCACCCCATACTTAAACACATGTCAAATTATAACCCCTACTTGATCACATACTAGGTTGTACCCCTACTTTTGTACTTGCCATGTTATGACCCCTACACATGCATCTTTTAGACTTCAAACCATAACTAGAAAACTATTGAGTTCTTCCCTTGCTTGCATACTATCCAAGCTCCACCCTTATTTTTATATGCTCCAGACTCCACCTAGTGCCTATACATATTCTATGTTCTACCTAGTATGTGTACATACCACGAGATCTGCCCCTTATCTAAGTAGGCCCCAATTTCTACCCACCTTCTCTTTGTTTATTTTGATAGTCTGTGACATTCAAGAGGAAGCTAAATTTGATCGATTGGAAAGTGGAACTATTCATTTAAAAAAATGGAGCCATTTTTTGTGTGACATAACTCCCACATCAATCAAATCAATCAAAAATGGGAGGGGAGCACTCATTTTAGGTCTTATCCCTTGGTCATATGGGAATTAAACCCCTAATCACTTCCAACCCAAAATTTATTAAATTTTTATCCAAAAGGGCTTAATTTTTTATTAGGGAAGTTGATTACAAAAAAAATCAACCTAAAATACTTTCAAATTTTATAAACTAGAGATTGCCCATATCTAGAACTTCAAACATGCATAACTTTCATCCTATTTCTCCTTTTGTGGTATTGTTTTTTTTTAAAAGTGAGATTTTAGAGCTCTAACATTGATAGTATTATAGTTACTTTTAAATTTTAACCTCTATAGATTCATGGTTTTATATCAGGTCTTTTAGTACACATGGTTAAGCACATACTTCCTTCTACACATGGATCAGAGTCAAGTTTCACTTCTTACACCATTCAACTATCACAAGTGGAAAGTTAAATTTAAAATCCTCTTGAGGAGCAAAGGCTTACAACAAATCATAATGGGTACAAAAAATAACTAAAAATTGATGTATATAAGGTTAAGTGGTTTAAAAAAAGTGATGAATCACATGGTCTATTATGCATGTCTATGTCTCTTTAACTACTCTTTCATATTTTATTTATAGCTACTCCTAATAAAGTCTAGACCACATTATAAAAAATCTTAGGGAAGCAGGATATAATGAGAGGTCATGAGTTGAATAATGATATCATTTATTTGAGCCCAAGAAACTTTGGCACTATATAGGATTTATTCATAAAGTTTAAATCACTTAGGTTATAGTTAAAACTATGCAACATTGATAAAAAGGATGATAAATTAATTCTCTCCATCCTTGCCAAATTCGGATATGACTATTATGTCTTATTTTTAACCTACCATGCCATCAAGTGTCCCCTTAGAGATACATGGACCATGTAATCCTTGGATGACTTTGTTATTTACTTAATTAGGGAGTAAGACAAGATTATTCAAATGGGTACACTAAAGTCATCTAAATCACATACCTTAATTGTGATTCATGACAAACAAAAGGCTTATGATAGTAAGTAGAATAAATAAAATAAGGACCTAGAGTAAAGAATCATAAATTTGATGCTAAGTCAAAAGCATAAAAAGAGCCCTCCTCTTCAGATAGGAAACCTAAGAAATAGTGACTATCATGTGCCTATTGTAAAAAAATTGGGCATGTTGAATCCAAGTTCATGAAGAAGTAGATTGACCAATTGACTAAGATGCTTAACAAGCATAATATTAATGTCCTTGATTCTTCCAATTAGAGTTCATCAGTAGAGGAGTATTATAAGGAAAAAGATAGTATAAAGGGAAAATATAATGGTAAAGCACTTGTTATAGTTGCATCCCAACCTTCTACATGGATAATCGATTCTATGGAATCACACCACATGGCTTCATCACAAGACATGTTCTCATCCTTGGAGCCTTGTTTTATGCCTTCCATCCTATTGGGTGATGATACTTAGAATTTAGTGGGATATGATCAATTAAAGTGAATGATGGGACATTTCATTATGTTTTATGTGTTCCCTCATTATCCAACAATCTCTTATCTATTTATCAGTTCACTCAAATCTGTTTAGGTAATAAATTTGAATCCACATTAATTTTACTGTTTATTAAGGAATTAAATAGTGAATCCATAGTTATATTTGGGAAAGTAGTTCACCAGTCATGATTGTATAATTTCTCAATTTTTTATCCTAATCAAACCTCTATTTCACTACTCACTCATTCATATGGGGTAAGTAAATTATGGCATGAGGGATTTGGCCATCTCAACTATCACTAGCTAGAGTAACTCATTCATTAATGCATGTTTTTAGGGTTGCCATGAGTCAAGTTTTTTGATAGAGTTTTCTAAGGTTGTATACTTGATAGGAATCCTAAAGATAAGTATGAAAAATGAAAATCATGAAGAGTTGAATAGATATTGGAGATTGCACATAGTGATATTGTTGGTCCATTTACAAAACCTTCATTCAAAAGGATTAAATACATGCTTACTTTCATTGATGAATTTTTGAGTTATACTTGGTACTTTATGAAGTATAAATTTTAGGTCTTTGATAATTTGCATGACTTCAAAGCACTTGTATAGAAATATTCAGGTACATCCATCAATATTTTGTGCATCGATAATGGTGGTGAGTATGTTAGTAACCATTTTGATCAATTCTAAACATCAGAGGGGATTGAACTATAGTGTAAAATTCCATATAGTCCTCAATATAATGGTTTTTTAGAGAATAATAACATGTCCTTGAAGGAAATAGCCAACTATATGCTACAATCTAATTCTCTTACACCTTAGTATTGGAATGAAGCCATCAACTATGATTTTTATATCTAGAACTAAGTTCCTCATAAAACATTAAATTGAGTCACTCCTTTTGAATCTTAGAGTGGTTAAAAAACCATAATTAATCACTTTCAAGTGTTTGGACCTCTTACTATGGATCACATTACAAATAATAAATGTAATGAAATTTAACCTCAAAGTTACCCTTGCATCTTCGTTGGATATCCTGAGGGTGTTGAGGGATATAGGCTTATACATCCTACCACTCATGAGTGTTAGTTGATAGAAGTGTTCATTTTAAAGATATTATTTTGGATTTTTCACATGACACCCTCCCTCTTCCATAGA